>BPLS01000135.1:696327-725387 GCA_019656275.1 Rhododendron kiyosumense
AGAGAGATTTCAGTAATTTATGAGAAGAGTATTACAGCTTTCACCAAGAACAGAATAGCGGAAAAAAAAAGAACAGACAAAGCAATGAAGACAGTAACACAAGGCAAATACCCAAGTATTAGGAAATCCGTCTGGTGGAGTTGAACCTTCATATAAGCAGCGTTTGCCACGTTCACAACGTTTGAGATAGATAGTTGTCAAATGTTCTGCAACATCCTGCCCATGATACAAACAACTCAATGTCAAATTATGTGACAATGACGGTAATAGAAGTACTAGACCAAAAGTCTTCAAAATAAGGTAAATTTTACATTGGACAAAATCTCACAGGGAATTAGCAGAGGACCAAAGTTCGTCGCAGCAATTACTCACGAACCTTATAGTTTCAAACTTATGCAACATGACCATCCAGATGCACCAGGTATAGAATGTTCGATGATGGAACATTAGCCCAGGTGATAGCGCAGTTTAATTTTTCAACAGAATATAGTGTTCTTTTCATAGCTTAGAATCTACAGGTCATTCCACAGTTTTCTACCGTGTGTGTGTTGGAGGCACAAATCTCTATTAGATGACAACTTTTTCCTTCATGTTGATACCTGAATCATAAAAATAAAAAATAAAAAATAAAAACCTACAAAAAATGTCCTTCCAGCTCTGTTTTATGCATTAGGCAAAGATGGGTTCCGGGTCTCTGAGATCCTTTCACTGACTTCCCCAAAATATCACACAGGAATTTTTTCAGGTTTGTGGGGGAAAGGTGCAAGGTGTGCAAGATCAAATGTGAACATGCATTGCTTCACTAATATCCTTAGGAGTTGTAGACATCCAAATTGGTGCTGCACTTATCTTTCTTCAATCTACTTTTGAGGTCCTTTAATTTAGTTTCATGAGAAGTTTGTGGAACCACTTCCTTAGAAGGAAAAACCATAGTTTGCATTTTTAAAATTACTACACCCCTATGAGAAAACAGGCATTGATCACAAGAAAATATCATGGAAGTCAAGAGAATCCAAGTGCATGTTATGTATTTCAAGATTATGGTCTGATGTGCCTGAAAGCTTACCCCAATAACTTCTTCTGGCTGTGATCGCTGGTCCTTTGGGCGATCACAGAAGTTCTTGTACTCTTCTGCATCTCTGATGGCATAGGTACTTAACTGCAGTCATTGATTACTGAGTTAGAAACAAGAGAAGAAAAATTCAAACCCTACCAGGCAAAGAAAAGGGAAGGAGAAAGTAAAAAAATAAGTCCTATGAGAAACATGGATCAATAGAAATGCAAAACTGGATCAAGAATACTGAAGTACGAAGTTACAGTACAAAAAGCATACGGAAAGGAATCCAATGATCGCCCCAAAAGATGTACCAACGCAACTATTATGATTTATGGGGCCATGTTCGATAGATGAGTCTAGTAAGAAAACTATCAAATCAAGCATAGGTTCCAGTAGGAAACTGATGAGGACACTCAGAGGCCCCCCAACATCTTATGCCCCATTTCGTCCATAAAACAAACAACAGTTAACTAATTGTATATGAAGCCAAAGAGGATGCAGGGAAGAGTGGGAATTAATTTAAAAAAAAATCAAATGACCTTCAACAAATAAAATCTCTTCGTGAAGTTGTACTCGTCCATATACTAGATCCTAACTTTCATATGCGATGAGTTTTGCATTTGCGTAGCATGACTTGGAATAGTTCCAGCAATGAAAGAACAGTAAAAAACTGAAACATGTAATGAACTTGAAGCCCACCTCAACATCACATTTCATCTCATTTGGACAAGGCTTGACCATGAAAAATCTCTGCAAGAAGAAAGCCATTAGAAATTTCTTGAAGCATTATTTTAGCTTCTTAAAACACTTTCCCCTTAATGATTTCTAACAGCTGAAACCTTCATGAACAAATTTAAGGAACCATAAAGGAAGGGAAAAAAAACTCAATAAAACTAAAAGTCTGAAAGATGACACATGAGAAAAACTGCTTAAAGTACCTTTCCATTGATATACAATGCATGCATGCAAAAAAGCCATGTCTCAGGTGTAAAGGAACTTCGGTCTGTATAAAACTGCTTATGGGACTAAAACGAAAAATAACTGCAGAAAACCGAAAGATGGAAAATGAGGAATTAAGTGTACCCTTTGCTTCCTCAAACACATGCATAAAAACATGAAGACAAATGTGTGTAGGTAGGTTGGATGGGTAGCAACTAGCAAGGATAGTGGTATACCTGACGAAAGGGCTTATGAGGAGTCCTCCAGAAGGCCTGCCAAGGGCAACAAAAGATGTACCTCATTAAGCCAAAATTTTCTCACATGAGAACCAAAATTGGAAAGCGAAATTCCATTGGGTGGCATACAGACTTTTTCAAAATATAGAATCTTCGAACCATCCACCATCTCTGCAGCCGGACATGAAAGCCATCTACAGAAATAAAGTTCAAACAAAAATGAAATAGAGAAAAAATCGTAGCCCTTTAAAAGAATCTTCTAAGTTCTTCAACAACATGATGGAAATATTCAATTTCTCTCGAGAGCAATGAAATTCTTCCAATCCTTTCATCTTACAAAAACACACAAGATTTTGCAAAACCAGCAATCTGACTGACAACCTAATACAAGGTTCTTCAATTTCGTGAAGAACATTGTTAAACATGAAGAATGGTATAAAAAATCACCCACCACTAATTTAAAACCAAAACAATCAAATAAGTGGATAGTCTAGAAAAGTCCTAAAATTTTTGGGCCTATGGTCACTGCAAAACGAAACAACTGCACACAAGTACCAGCACTAAAAGAGAAGTAAAATAACTGTAAAAACACTGCACTTAAATAAATATGCATTGTTTAGTAGTAGCATGGATATGTAGGGACATTTGCATGGTCACTCACAAGTCACAACCACAAACACAAACAGACATGATACAACCAAGTGCTGGAGTTGCACCGGTATCTCAATCCGGTCACATTCGAATTAAGCATTGGAACATAGTAAACAATCAACTGGGAAGGATTTGCTTCCTTTTTTTTTAAAAGAAAAAGTACCTTAAATTGAAGTAATTATCAGGGTCTCTAGCTGCTTGCTCTTTCGAGTACTGTCAATTAACACCATCACGTATTGCAAGTAAGAATCAGCAGAAAAGTACAAGCAGAACCAAATGAGGAAAGAACACACACACATGTAGAGAGAGAGAGAGAGAGAGAGAGAAAGCACCTTCTGGCCGGTGAGAGAGCGAGAGACGAGGCGGGTATGGTCCCAACGAGTGTTGGACTTGGTGAGACGCCTGAGCAAGATTGCCCCACCAATCACCACCAGCGTCTTCAACACCACTCCCGGACCTGCTCCGCCCCACCCATTCTCGTTCGACTCCGAGCCTGTACCCATATTCCCAACCTCTCCTACCCGCTAGCTACTCTTTCCTCGGCCCATAAATCCTGCTGCCCTCCATCAATCTCTCAATACAGCTGAGATATGGGGAAAAAAAAAAAAAAGCACACTCCTTTTTCGTCCGCCGTAATCTAGTAGTATTTATGGACTCGAGTTTTCGAGCTCTGGGTGTCCGTCGGGCAGTAAATTTCAGGCACACGCAACACATTCCCCGCCGTTACCCCACTGGCCCACCCCCCACTTGCTTGTTGTGTTTGTGATTCGCAGGGAGGAGGTCACACCTCTTCCTACCACCACTTGTTCTTCTTGTTTCGTGGCACATGTACGCATCCGCATGGCTTGACTCGTTTGGAGAATTTGTGGTGTGGATACCAAACCAAACCAAACCAAACCGAGCCTCAAGTCCCAATTACTTGGGGTCGGCTACATGAATCTTTTTTTTCCATTGAGCTCTGTCAAGAGCCATTTGTGCACACAAACCTACTCTACTCATATAGTTGCGTACTACAGAATCTAAAGTCAATTTAGGTCTACCCCTCCCCGTAGCATTGCTATCCAAAACTATCATATCTGCTCTCTTAACTATTGCATCTCATGGTCTACGGTAATCATAACAAATCCCCCCAAATTCCCAATCCAGTTCAGCCCAGCCCAATCTACACGCCAATGAAAACTCAACCCATACCGCTACAGTACGGTGTTCATAATCTTGATATTATCATGCTCTTTGTTATAGGAGTTGAACCCACAGTTTGTGCCTAACTACGGCTGCACAACCGTTGGACCAAATGTCTCAGTTCTCCAATTCTAATTGATTGTGGATGAACATATAAAAGTAAGACAGACATTCAGTTATTCTGAATCTAAACACTTTAAAAAGTCTGGAATCGGATTGTGCGCTCTCTGTATCTCTCTGCGCACACTCTTCTCTTAGAATACGATTTTCGATGGCATTACAACATTTTTCCATTTGTGCAAATGCATAACAGAAGATTAATTCAATTGGCAATTCATTTATCTGGAAGACGTGTTTTTTGTTACTTGGCACAATTTCTAATACGGAAAAATTTTATCTTCGGGAAAACAACTTTGTAACCAAGCTCGTCTATGTGCTTAAGCCCACCAGAAGATTGCCTAGGACCATCAGGCCCAACAATAGGTGCCAAATAACGGAATATATTGGATACTACGCAAGTCAAGTATTTTACAAATAAGCAGATAAAAAAAAAGTATTTTACAAATAAGCGGATAAAAAAAAGTATTTTACAAATAAGTGAGCGTTGTTTAGTGGTATGACGAGTGTCTAATAACGGTTAGGTCATATGAGATTAAAACTCACGACCATAGGGACCCAAAAGTTGTTACAAGCGGTCTGCCGCTGCACCAAAAGGCTATTTGGCTTCTTGTATCGAACAACAAATATATATACAAAACAATGAGAGGCCCCATTTTCATACCTCGCCTAGGGCTGCGAAAATCTGAGAGCCGGACCTATCTGTAACGCATCTCATAAGCCGTTTTCATCAATGTGTTCATCACCAAATTCGACAAGTCCAGAATTTTAGCACCAATATTGCTTTACACTTTTCCTTCTTGTCGTAGTGATTCTTGAGAGTTTGTATCTAGCGTTTGTTGTTTTCTTTTTGGCTGGCAAATTAATGACTGATTAAAATTTGCTGAAGTGAGAGTAGCTTGGAAAAACATAGCAGAAGCACATGGGGACCCTGTTTTACCAAATGAAGATAAGAGTTGATATCTGGTTAGCAGGACGTTATGGATCCAAGGCCAGTTGTATGTAACTAAGAACTGAGAACTAAAAGCCAATGGATCAAATTGTAAACACAAGTAGGATTGATTCATGAATATTGGTGGGGTACAACAGAAAAACAAACAGGTTCTAAAATCTCCCAAAAGACACACCGGCCATGTCGGCCTCATGTAAGGGAATGATCTTGTCTGGAGGGGCGACTAGGGACACCATCTTGTCCTCTTGATCAACACCCGTTCTAGCAAGTTTATCCAACCCTTTATTTCCTTCACGTAGAGGGTGATTCAGTGAGCTTTCAGAATGAACCGTAAAGAGAAATTCCTGGAAATGCACATGACTCAAAGACTACTAGTAGTATTCATCACCCCTCTCATCAAGCGACCATGAAGACCGACATTAACCACATATTCAATTAGTGGACTCTTCTTCTCCTTGGTCTCCTCAAAACAATATACGGGGGCTTGCCACCTTGCATCTTCAAGCACTCTTCCTACCTCAAATGTCATCACATGTGCAGAATATCCTGCAATTTAAGACTCCCAACTATCAAAACCCCAAAAACAGTGCATTCAGCTTCAATCATAAGCAACAAGAGGATGTTTGAGGTCGATTCAGAATTAGGTGACCTTTTGCATATACCAAGTTCACATTCAGAATTGAGAGGTAATGAATTAAGATAGGTTAAAATAAAATCCTAGACTCAATTCAAAATTGAGTTTAAAATAAAATTCTTTTTCACTACTAAAAATCAAATCAAATTGAGTTTCTATATTCTTTCCCACAAATTCGAAGCGAGACCAATTTGCGAATCCAAAATCTTTAGGACTGTGTTTGGATCAAGCATTTGCAGAGAGATTAATGTAAAAGAAAACGGAGGGGACAAGTTGAAGGTACATTTCCCTTGACAAACAAATCCACAAATCCTAACTCCTGATCCAAACACATTCTAGATTCTGAAGTAGTATTTGTTGACGGAGCAACTTAAATTCTTTACTCCCGTCACTCCCTCATACTCTGGGCAATAGACGGAACTTCACAAACGGGAATATGAGCAAAGTGTGATTATAGTGTTAAATGATGGTATACGTCTATGGTAGCTGTAACATATAATTACTGGCGGATATTATTTTGCACAACGTAGCCCACTCCTCCGATCCTTGGTTAAACATGAACTCATTCAACTTTGAGTTTAAAACACACGAATTCCTTCACTACTCAAAATCATATCAAATTAAGTTCATATACTTTTTCACCCATTTGAAGGGAGACCATTTTGCAAATCCAAAACCCTTGTGTTTGGATCAAGCATGTGAAGAGGGATTTGTTGATGATAACGAAAACTGGAGGGCCAACCCCTACCATACATTGAAGGTATGTTTCGCTCGAAAAATCGCTCCACAAATCCTTAAACCTTGATCTAAACACAGCCTAAGGTAGTATTTGTTCACAGGGCAACTTCAATTTTCCTCAACCAAAAAGGAGGGGGCGATAGCACATGGCGACCATCTTTGGGTGTGATAAAAGGAGCCCCTATCTGCTGAGGGCAAGAGGGATCCAGTTCGATCTAAGTTATCCAACAAAGCAGTGCTGCACACTAGGATTCGTAATCGTCCATCAATACGGACTTGAGCCTATACATTATCCCCAACCCCGTCTGGGGACTAGACGCGCATATTGGTCCCAAGTCTCTTCAAAGTTCAAAAGTCCCCCAACAGACCAATCTCATATCCTACAAGTGACTAAACTACTTAAAGAGTCGGCAACTTACTACTACACTACACTACTAGGTGGTGGGCAACTTCTGTTGAGAACATGTGTGAAAGATTGAGTCCCACATCGGATAAATAGAAAAAGAGTTGGACCTTAATATACAATTAGATGGCTTACCACTTACAAGGCTTAGCCTTTTAAGTGGATATGGGTCATTCAATGTGTATTGGATTTAGGCGATGTGGTGTGGACTCCGTGGATACTCCCCTACAGATTGGGCCTCTGCGCACATGGAAGACCTCAGGCGGATCAAGACTCCTAACAAGTGGTATCAGAGCCAATGGTCTCAGTGGAGCGAGAAAAATCCAAGGTGGCTCTCAATGGAGCAAGGATGCAGGCGGAGCGCTGCATGGAGGCTCTCAATGGAGTTAAGGGGTTGGCTCTTGATCGATGGAGTAGGTGCGGTGAAGTCCGGGGTTAAATCGGTGTTGGAGAATAAAGATCATGGACTCAAGGGGGAGTCAAGATGATCAAATCGAGGGGGAGCTAGGCCCAATGGATGGTTCACACATGAGGGGGAGATTGTTGGGAACATGTGTGAAAATTGAGTCTCACATCGGATAAATAGAAAAAGAATTGGACCTTAATATACAATTGGATGGCTCACCACTAACAAGGCTTAGCCTTTTAAGTGGATATGGGTCATTCAATGTGTATTGGGTTCAGGCGATTTGGTGTGGACTCCGTGGATGTACTCCCCAACGGATTGGGCCTGCGCGCACACAAAAGACCTCAGGCGGATTAAGACTCCTAACAACTTCATTTATTTACTCTTCTGTATTCCTTTTCCCCTTCATAACTAATCTGTTCTTTTACTTATTTGAGAAGTGGCTGAAAGTCTGAAAGAGGCATACAAGTAAATGTTGAAGTTATGGATTAACAAGTTTCATATGCGATAAAGCTTATACTCCGTATCATGGTTGAAGATCAGTAGATCACCTAGTTTTATACAATAAGCAAGTCCACCTGCTAAATTTCCTGCCAAAGCTAACATTTGACATCAAGGATGGCAAAACCATCACCACCCTTTTGGCAAATACAATTCTTGATGCCAAATTTTGCATCAACTTTGAAATTTCCACGTTATTAGAGTCATTTGATTTGCATGGAAAAATGAGAAGAGTTTAATCTAATGGTCCCCGATCAAAAATCGAATGGACCGATTCAGAGATTGTGTCAAAATGGCACCAAACCATGCAGTAGCATTGCTATATTGTTGCTATTTGACACTATAGCGACCTAAGAAATGGCTTTGCAGTTCTATTTCGGCACCAACGGGTGAACTTGCTCTACGCAGATATTAAACGTAAAATTTACAATACCCAATAATTGACAAACACAAACCTGAATAGAAAACCCAAAAAACAGGCCGTTTAGAAATCACGTCCTCGTAGTACCAAATAAACTCAACCTTCTCCCAAACATTGCACAGAAACCCGTCCATGTACCGCTGCCCGAGGTAATTCGCGCCGTCGAGCCAATCGGGCCGGAGGATACCGACCTCGAGGGCCAGCACCCGGCACTCCCGGCTCGAGTCCAGGGTGTACACAAACGAAGTGCCGTTGTTCCACTCGAGGTCGTAGGTGAGCGTTCCAAGCTGGTTCTGGATGATGTTGAAGTTGCGGCCGTTGGGCCAGTCGTACCAGAGGTCGAGCGCTTGGAGGGTCCCGCTGCTGTTCATGAAGAGGAGCGAGTGGAATTGGTGGGGCCATGGGGTTGGGGTTGGGGTTGTGGGGGTTGATGAGAGAGAGAGGGAGGAGAGAGAGAGGAGGAGGAGGAGGAGGAGGGTGAGGAGAGAGAGGGAGATGGGGTTGTTAATGATAGGGGCGGAGGCCATTGTCGTGGCTTGTTTGTGGTTCTGGGTAGAGAGTCTTGAGAGTTAAGACGAGAAGCTGCGGATCAAAAAACAAGACTACTACTAAGTTAGGAACGCGGGTGTACGGAACGCGAGTTTGGTATCCATAAACTTTCGCACCTCCAACCTGCGAGGTCCCCTGTAGAAGGTTTCCCACCGATGGACGAACTTCCAAAGGGGATTTCTTTTTTCCTTTTTGGTAAACATCCAAAGGTGATTTGAAGAGAAGAAGAAGTGGCCACAGTTGCATGGGTTGCTCGATCGCAATCAACCCTGACCCTTACTTGTACTATTTTCATATTTGGGTTCGGGAAGTAGATTATAGAGAGTAGACGAGATATGAAAGAAGTACACTATCTTCCAAAATGAATGAGAAATTATTGACAAATTGACCTACAAGAAGACGAAGTTTATGGAGAAGAGTTCTCTTTCCTAGTAAATAAAGAATAATTATGTAAAATATAAAGTCAGTCGAATACGTAATGGCATTTAATCGGAGGATATATACTTGGGGAAAAAATGAAAAAACAATTGGTGGGCAAACTTGATTTCAACCGGTAGCAAATTTAAGACGAAATCGCGTCTTCAAATTGCGAGGTCGTTGCGAAATCGTGTAAAGAACGCGTATATGAAGAACGGAAGACGTTCATCTCAAAAAAAAAAAAAAAAGAACGGAAGACGTCCGAAGAACAAGTACGCGGGTTTAGGAAGCGCGATTTCTTACTAACTAGACTTCGCATCTTCAACTTGCGAAGTCCCTTCGGTTTTTGGCAATTTCCAAACTCATTTTTTTATTACTTTGATTATCCGATTCGTCCATATTGTAGAAATTTCAAATTAGAATAATTTTGGTTAATATCGAATTAATCGGATATCTATTGATGTTTAATCGGAGAAGATATATTTCGAAAAAAAATGGAAAAAAATGAGCCGTGCACACTGGATTACAACTGGAAAGACTTTTTTTCTCTCCCGTAGTCCGTTATAAAATCCAAGTCGAGCTTGGGCTGAGGAAACAATCAAGATTTGGGTTGTAAGTTTTATTCTTAATAGGGATAGATAATTAACACCTTACGTCATGCCAAGATCTAGAACTATCATGATTATCACAGTACAATTATTAAGCGGAAACTTAAAGAAACAAGAACGGCGTATCCGGATCAATTTATGCGGAACTTGAGCGATCCAGTGATTAATTGAAGCAACCATAATATTGCTAGAGCATTAAACCCTAGGTGGAAAGTAGGTTTCTCTCTCTTGCCTTCATTCTAGCCTCTTAGTATATGACCATAAATTGATGGAACCCTAGACGCACTTTTATAGGCAGAGAGAGGACCGGTTTCCTTATTAAATATTGATACTAACTTCCCATCAAAGTATAGCGTATTTAGGAAACAACTTCTCTATTTGACCAATAGAATAAAATCTTAGGCATAAAGATATGGAGAATCTCATTAGACCCATTATTTGTATGTGCCATACTTAAAACATGTGGACCGTAAAGACTAATTACAAAATTTAGTCTTACATTCTCCCACTTGGCACATACGATAAACTTAAGTAGGTCTAACAAGGTAAATATAAGGCGCGTCATAAATCCATATCAATCCTTCTTAATTTAGTCACAATCATAATACTATTATTAAATAACCCACTAGTGTAAGTCATGACGGTTCTACATCACAATGACGTAGTCCCTTCTATGTACCACAATCACTAGCAAATTATTTAACATAGTCTTTAAGTGAGAAGCGTTTTCATAAGGTCTAACAATAATGTCTTTTGTCGAAGACTATTCCTGTAATCACAAATCATACACATGCATGTACGTCCACTATTCATTACAGGAAATTATCAGAAACACATAATTGAGATCTCTCAAAGTGTCGAATAATGTTATCATCATATTACAATCCATAAGTTACAACTGTTATGGGTTACACTAGACTCTTTCTATTAGCATATTTCTTAAAGGTCCTTGCATTAACCCTTTCATAAGTGGATCTGCAATCATAAGCTTTGTGCTTATGCTTTTAGTGACACTTTTGGTTTCTGAAATTTTTCTTAGAAAAGAAAATAGTTGCAGAGTCATAAACTCCTAGCGACTTGGTAATGGTGTTGACAACCCCAAGTCCTAAAATAAATTTCCCAACGTCTATTCATGAAGTATGGCCTCAAAGCATGCCACAATTCAACCAACATAATGGATAAAGCAATGATAGCTACTTTAAAACGTTTATTTGCTCCTTCACATAATAGGAACAACTAATCAAAAATAGACTTTCTACTATCAAAACTTCAAACAAAAAATCTGAATTTGAGCAGCTAATAAACTCAAGATTGCCAGACTTCCTTAATGTGAGCATATAACCTTTAGTTTAAAAGTTCATGAGAAATAAACTTTTAAGTGCAAATACTAAATATCACTACAGCAAGCAAAATACCGTTAACATACATGTCAAAAAACATAAACTTACTCCCACTAATCTTTGGATATATACACCAGGCATAATATTTTTCCTTAATTCCAAAAAAAACCAATGGTAACAGCAAACATAAATAACCAATGGCAAAGAGCTTATTTACATCGATAAGTTGACTTCCTAGATTTGTATTAAAGTGCTCCTTTACTTAAATTGAGAAACCTTAGGTTGATTCATATAGACTCCATCATCTAAGCTTTCATTCAAAAGCTTATTTTTTCGTCCATACGTAACCCCCAAACATAAAGAGTTACCTACCAACGCCACAATAATTTTTCAGCGAGTTCTTCTCGGATACAAGAGAGAAGGCTCCATAAAATTACGCCTCCTTTATGAGTGTAACCCTTGGCCACAAGTTTGACTTTATATCGTTCGATATTGCCCTCTAAGTCAAAAGCAGTTTTAAAGACTCACTTACAACATACTTTCTTGTATCCTTATGGCAATCCAACGAAGTTTCAAACTTCATTATGTTCCATTGATTAAACTCATCATTCATAACATCAATCCATTTAGTAAAATTATCACATTACGTGGCTTGTGAAAATGAAATCGGATAAAAAACATACGTGTAGATAAATCAAATAATCATTCAAATAGCAAATCTCTTGTTCTTTCGAGATATTCTTAATACTATCTTTGTGATTGTTTTACAATTCTTCATTGGTGTCAATCTTGTTATGGAGTAATTGATAACTTACTTTATTGTTCTAAATCATTATGTTGTTTTACAACGGTAAGAACAATATCATTCTAAGTTATGGGTAAAGGCACTTATACCCTAACTTTTGAATAACCATGTTACATGGTTTATCACTCCCACTGATTTCACCATTTTTAAAGAATCTAAATGACCGATTTCTATAATTGTCGTACTATGGTTAAATAGTAAAACTCATATCGTTTGAATCGTCTAAAGCAACCAATAAGGTCACCATAGCTCATTTTAAAATTCAAATCCTGTCATGTGAATTAAAAATTCTAGCCTCTGCTAGACAACCTTAAACGTTCAAGTGTCCTAAATTTAGGTTCCTTTCTATCCATAGTTCAAAAGAAGTATTTGAAACTGTCTTACGAGAAACCAGATTCACATAAATGCAGAGATCTTTAAAGAATTTTTATATCCACTACATGATGGGCATTTTGGAGTTACAAATATATTTTTAACCATACAGACATACGATTACCTTTCAGCTATCACATTATGCTAAATGGAATAGACTTCTCATAATATTTATCACATATGTCCTACCTCATGACTTTTACATTATTTTCTATTTGCCATTTCTATCTCAATAACATACACCTTAGCATTCATTGATTGAGATATTTATGTAATAGAAAAACTATCATAATAGGAAAAGTCATCTATAAGTGATAAAATAGGTCTCTTAGATGAAATTTCATACGTCTATATAAATCCCTTTAAGAAGCCTATAATTTCTTGTGACTTACTCCTTATTGAATAGAATTTGTTTGTACTTAACGCAAATCACACATACAAGAGATTAATAAAATTTCTGTCATATATTAATCTCACAATACATTTAATTGAAACATAGTTTCAATCGTTAATGTCACGAGATGAAGTAATTTCCATTCATGAGACTACAAACCAAACTAACATTATGATGTAGTATAAGGAGAGTTCTTAATAAAATGGTCATCAAACTTTAATTCATTCAAACATAATAAAATATCTTAAGACAATAATTGGTATTTTTCAATCACCATAAAATTTGGTTTCGAGACTTGAAAACATAACAATAAAATTTAGTTCGAACAAAGGAAACTAAATTTGTAAACATTATAGAAACCACAAAATGATGACCAACTCTTAAATAGCAAACGATAAATCATAAAGCCCTTTTAATAAAAACTGTAAAAACTGTAATCCAATTCTTTAGAATTCAATAGGCTTATATTTTCAATAGCTTTAAATCTCCCCGCATCTTGGTTTATAAACATAAGTAGTAGCTCATAATCAAATCACTTCATAGTTGAGAGACTGTAATTAACTAGATTTGATTCGAAACATACAAGATTAATAACCACTTTCCCTTTTCGAATAATTTCTTATGTTTATGGCAAATTTTCTGATAATACCTCAACTATTTACAGAAGGGACATATATCAATACCTTTACATTCTTTCGAGTCCAAAAAAATTAACAGACTCATTAGTATCACATAATGCCAACTTCATGTTCCATTTAGGCTTCCTCTACTTTAATTCTCAAGTACTTTAGTTGAGTAGACCAAATATAACATTTCAATGATATCCTTCAGCATTCTAAGCACAATAAAGATAATAGTGCTCACCTTAAATATTCACGTGAACATAAGGCTTAGTCTATTCTATTTCATTCAAACTTTATCAAAATAAAAATAAAATTATTTTGCAATTCTCAAGAATCAATACTTTATCAAGATTTAGTTTCAAAAATAAAATCATACTTATCTTTTTCAATATGAGAAACTTAATCATTTAAATTAAAACAAAACAGACTAGGCATGTGAACAAATATATTGACAATGCACATATAATATATGCTCACTACAATAATGCTTTGAGCTACCAATAAATTGACAAAAATAAAATTTGTCCAAACAATAATATATAGTGCAACGGTGATCTGCCTTTGGGTTCATCTAATGTTACACTATTAACTATTATGGTGATTCCCTTTCACCAATAGAACTAATCGATAAAGATTCATAATTAAGTAGGTTTGTTACCTTTGAGTATCCAAATCCAATCTCAATTATGAATACTTATAAATTATCCTATTCTAATTCACTAATTATAACTTAGAAGTGGTGCACCTTTGGGCCTACCTTATATCCATGCAACTAAAGAACTGCGATTTGCAAAGTCATTATTTTTAACACTTAAAAATGGGAATAAGTTTCATATTTATCTTGATATTTATGAATCATTCCAGTTGGGCCACTTTGGTGACTACCAAACCGTATCGTAATATAAATATCAAATAAAATAAGTGTTAAGTTTCAGTAATTTAATTGAAATCTATGAAACATTCCAGTTTGGCCACTTTGGTGACTACCGAACTGTACCTTAATATAGATTTCAATCAAGATAATGACTTTTGCACTAACATTAGGTAATTAAAACATACAAGTATCACTATTTTAACACCTGATCGTAATGGGCATTAAAATTTCATAATTTGATTGACATCTATCAACATTCCGGTCGGATCGCCTTTGCGACACCAAACCGCATCCTTATATAGAGTCAAGTCAAATAGTGACTTTTCCCAAACATGAGGTGAATCTTAAATTATTCACAATTCCATAATATGATTTGATATCTGAGAATTATTATGATCGGGTCACTTTGGTGATTGCCAAATCTTCCTTATTATAGATTCAAATCAGTAACTTTCTTTATGGACATAAGGTGAATAACGAAATATTCACAAATAAAATTGAAATTCGACGATTCTACGAACCACTATGATTGGGTCACTTTGGTGACTACCAAATCGATCGTAATGTAGATTATTAGTCGAAATGATAATTTTTCATGTAAATCATATGGTGATCAAAATACATACGATCCCATCATAAAGCCCTAACAGATCATAAGAGGCCATAAAACTTTTATCTTTGACCATAAGAAATCTATCGAAAACCATGTGATGAAAAAACATAAGCTAGTTCGACTAGATATATAGCTTGTCCGCTTTCTCACATACGGTTTATAAAAAAAATGATAGCACCAATTTAGGGTATAAACAGTACATAAAACTGAACAAGCATTATAATTTTATTTTTTTTTAGATCAAAGAAACTTGACTACATCAACATGATGGCTTTATTTCATACAGCAAACATCATGGCATCATCATAAAATATTACATGCATACCAAGAATCGATTAGTCTCTGATCAAAATAAAAACGTTAATTTATGTCCGGCCCGCGATAACACTTAATCCTTCACGCCTCCAACACTTAATGAGGAGAAATCATACTGTGCATGCATGTAGTCAGTACCATTAGAGCCCATCACTCGATTAATAAAATTAATCTAACTATGTATTCAAGGAATCAATGAAATCTTCATTCCATAAACCGATAAACGGAAACAAGAAACTAACTGTAAATGATATATGCGATTCTGTTCTCTATTCCACCAAACATCACAACCGACAACGGCACAAATTGAATTAACAGCATACTAATTCTTTTAACGGAAAAATCATGATGTTCATAAACCTATGGCTCTGATACCACATGTAAGTTTTATTCTTAATAGGGTTAGATAATTAACACCTTACGTCATGCCAAGATCTAGAACTATCATGATTATCACAGTACAATTATTAAGCGGAAACTTAAAGAAACAAGAACGGCGTACCCGGATCCATTTATGCGGAACTTGAGCGATCCAGTGATTAATTGAAGCAACCATAATATTGCTAGAGCATTAAACCCTAGGTGGAAAGTAGGTTTCTCTCTCTTGCCTTCATTCTAGCCTCTTAGTATATGACCATAAATTGATGGAACCCTAGACGCACTTTTATAGGCAGAGAGAGGACCGGTTTCCTTATTAAACATTGATACTAACTTCCCATCAAAGTATAGCGTATTTAGGAAACAACTTCTCTATTTGACCAATAGAATAAAATCTTAGGCATAAAGGTATGGAGAATCTCATTAGACCCATTATTTGTATGTGTCATACTTAAAACATGTGGACCGTAAAGACTAGTTACAAAATTTAGTCTTACATGATCATTCAATCATACTATTAATTTTTTCCGCCGAGGCAACACTGACCAGCATTTGGGATCCCGATGGAATAATTCTTGTAAATTCGACGGTAAGTTGTGAAGAAAATGAAACAAAAGGAGGAGCAGCTACAAGCATTCCAACTATTTGATCAAATTGTCAGAGAGTGTGAGCCCTTGGTGGGAAGGAATGGTATTGAAGGGACTGATGGGCTGAAGTTAGGGGGTGATTCCGAAGGACAAATTAAAGAAAATTGTTCGTTAGAAGGTGTTGTTAAGCATTCGAGAGTCGAGGTTGAGGACATGGCTTCAAGAAGCAAAAATGGTGCAACGGCTAAGTATGTTCAGAGCTTGAAACATCTTCAGTTGGAATGCATATTTTCAGTTTTACATCATGGAATAGATGCATTCTCTCAATCAGTAGTAGCAGTAATTGGAATGAGAAGGGGTAAAACAGTGAAGATTTGTGTAGCATGCGTCGAAAGGGGTGTGAGTTGCATGTATGATGAATTGGGTCCTTGGGATTGCTTGCAAGGTGTTTGATAAAATTACTAACCCATATTGTGCGACTCAATTAGTGTTTGACGAACTTATCGACCTGAGGCAATGGAGCACGGTTGGCGAATATCGGAAGCGATTTCGCTTACTAGCCAACAGAACTGAAGGAGTGTCGAAAATGTTTCTGATAAGCTGCTTCGTATGTGGGCTTGAAGGGGAATTTAGGAGGAGGTGTGCAACCGCTTCAACCTTATACTTTGGATCAAGCCGTGGGTTTGGCCTTGTTGCAAGAAATGAACATTAAAGCAACTACCAAAGGAGATTTTGGTGGCCCATCTGCCCTGTTTGTATGACCTTCCGTCAAGAAAGTCTCGTAATGAACAAGGAAAGAGCAAATGTTTTGGGTTTGTCACCCAACTAAGTTCGAGTTAGAAGATTCGTCTATGGCAGCTCGAAGTGCTTTACTCCGTACCATACTGGAAATGATAATGTTGAGAGAGAGAGAGAGAGCGCGCGATGATAATGTTGAGAGAGAGAGAGAGAGGGGTGGATGAAGAGGGGCTTCTTGGTGTTTGAAACTTGAATCATGTTCTTCCGAGCCTCCACAATCTTCCCCTCATCGATCTTCCTGTTCTCCACACCACCACCGTCCACGGCAGTGGTAGTGGTGGTGGTATTGTTCGCAACATTAATCGCCTCCATGATTCTCTCTCTCTCTCTCTCTCTCTCTCTCTCTCTCTCTCTCTCTCTCTCTCTCTCTCAACATTATCATTTACACACACGTACACAGACCCAATTTTAACTTGAAGTTTCGATGGTCCAGGCTTGGGATTTATATGAGGTTGCTGCCTCACAAGGTCTCAAATTCGAAATCTTCTTTGAGCCAGTCCATGCAGAGCTTTGCTCCAAATATAAAACAACACAGAGTTCCCAGCAATAATATCACTTATTCAAAACAACACAGAGTTCCCAGCTTCTCCCTTCTCTTGGCTTCACCCTTCTCTTGGCTTCACCATAGCTATTACAGTAGCTCTTATTCATACTATAGACCATCCAGTAACGAATCCTATATCACAAGCAGGGTTTCTATAATCACAACTAGCATTCTTCATTAGCACAAGAAACACAATTTACTGAACATCCTAGGGCTACTGATTTCCGGTGATAGGGCTGTCTTTCCCATTCCTAAAATCATCCCATCCTCTTACCCATTCATTTCCAGGCGTTGCTCGTGTCTCAGGAGCGGCATGGCTGTCGAGATTGTTCATGACCTTGTCACGTACTGCAGAGAATACCTATATCGCAAAGTAGCACATATGTGTCAGCATGCAGAAGGGAAATACAAATTCAAAGAAGCAGACAAAAATTGCATTTATCTGGATTTTGTTATCAAATATCTCACAGGATTTGACGTTATTATCTCAGGGGGTTGCTCCTGGCCAGAGAGCCACTTCCACAAATCTGGGTTTTCCTGCATACAAGATACGACAACAACATGATTCAAAAGACTGCGTCAACTTTCTGTTGTAGGAAGCACTTGAGAGGATAATCAGAGCAATGTTCCAAAAGCCAAAAACTCAGCAATTGTGTATGATTCAAGAGTGACAAGAGGACTAAAACAGAGGCATTAGTAGATTGGAAGGGTTTGTGGCAAATTGGTAGATAACCACTGTACTGGCCATATAGACCTGTATAGCATCCAGCAGCTTCAGGTTGAGCCATGGCATGGCTAAATCATACGCTTTGTGAGTTCAAGCGGGTGCATTAATGCAATTTGAACCCAGTGCACTTTACGGTTGGCTAAGTGCTATCTGAAGAGCAAGTCATGTAAAGGCAGGCAGCAGGCTGCAGAAATAAGGACCTTCTGACAAGGCAGAACAATGGAGATGGAGTCCGAAAATCTTCATTAAAAACTACAGTTTCAAGTTTCACTTTGCATTAACCGCCCATGTCAACGATGATCACCCGTAGAAAAACCTACCACTGAAAGTACATAAACTAGTTGGTTCTAGTCTTTCAGACACCTTAATCCACCACATCTCCTGTCCAAAAGGGGATCTTAAACTTGTCAAGTTCCCATTGGACACTGACACACTGTACAATTATGGTATAATGGAACGACATAAGATTTTCATCTTTCGAGAATCGAAGGCCATGGCTTGGTCCTACATTTTTTAATAATGTACTATGGTAACAAATACACTGTTTTAAGCGTCCCAGCATTTTATCATCAGCATAAGCCTGGCAATTCTAACACAAGGAAGTACAGTTTTACAAAGCATGGTGGCTAACGGGTTCATTTATGACTTCAAGGAAAAAGATTCATAGAACCAGAATGCTTGGCATAAATAACAATCTCTACATACCGAAATGGAGGCATAGACATAGGATAAGATCAGATGTATCGACCCGAATAACTAGATCCAGAACATCACACAAAATACCTAAACATCTCAGCGCATGGGGTTTCAGCTCAAAAGATCCCAAACAAGTTCAAGAGACTAACAACAAGGACGGCTCCATTTTCGACCAATACCTTCATACCATGATTGAATATGAACTTTCATCAAGTATACGAAGAAACATGTAGACATCGTGAATCCCTTGCTGAGGGATTTGAAACCCCGGTATTCCTATCAATACTTTGGTTTTCAAAACCAACTCAGTTTGGCACATTCCGTTTACATAGCCTTTTCAATTTAACTAGAAGGAAGAAAATTAGTAGCAAAATTCAGATCACCAACACTCAAGTCACCTTTGCAATGTACATCAATAACTACGCGACAAGGCTCGCAAATCGCAAAGGCAACAACAAAACAAAAAGTGTGCGCGTAAAGAATAAAAATTACCAGGTCAAGAACATCAAAAAGGGATTTAATCCCATTTTCATCCAAGGAGTTGATGTTGTCCTCCGCCCATTTCCCCAAAACCAAGTCCAGCTCAAGATAACCTCTTTGCTTGCTCCTATACAACAGCCTAATTTCACATATAGAAAAAGTCAGGTGAATACGTTATTTGCAGTGTTAAAGGAAATATAATCTCACGTTGCTTAGGAGTAGAATGGGTGATCGCTTAATTTACTATATCATTGGAACCTCTCTATTCATCGCTGATTGATTTCGAGTTGGATATAAACGTTTTGGGAATGACTTCAGTGTCCCCGGTCATTTTGGGGACACCGTAACTTTTGGCATAACAAAATCATTATGAGTATAACCAATACTTATTACAAGCATAACAGAACCATAGCAAGGCATAACAGAAACTATAGCAAGGCATAACTTATTTGTTATGCCTTAGTTGGGTTTAGCTACGCCTTAGTTGGTTTTTTAGATATTCCTTGGTTATACCTTGTTTGGGTTCTGTTATGCTTGTAATTGATTTTAGTTATGCTCATAATGGTAAAGTTATGTCAAAAATTACGGCGTCCCCAGAATGACTGGGGAGACTATAGCATCATCAAAAAATTAGATACCATAATTCCGGCTTCGTACGAACTTTTTAACTCGTTAAAAATTTGTACTTGAGTAACGAACCTGTTAAATAAGCGCCTCCTGCTTTCTTCGTTGGAGAGGTCAATATCTAAAGGTTGATTATACGAATAAGCACGCAAAAACGAACCCACCAAAGGCCTGAACCAAGAAAGTGAATCAGGAAACCATAAATGTGTTTGCATATGTAGAGAGAGAGAGAGAGAGAGAGAGAGAGAGAGAGAGAGAGGGTACCTGTAGAGAGTGTGGGGGCGGATTGAGAGGCTGGGGGCGGTGGTGGGACCACGTGTGACCGTCGAATCGAGGATTCGAGAGATACCAAGCAGAAGTCTTCGGAAATTCGCCATGGTTTTTTGGAACGAATATTGCTGGGTGTTGCTACTCTGGAGTCTGGAGGGAGAGGGAGAGGGAGAGGGAAAGGCATGCGTTCGTTACCGTAGAGTGGCGATTCGGTACGACTGCGAGTCGTGGGTTCGATTTTAAGGTGGAACGTGTCGATCTGGTTACGGATACACGTGGGCGACGGCTTAGTTGAACGTGCGACTCTTTGTTCAGGGAAATGTGGAAACACAAGTTATCATGCGGTGGGCCTTTAGGCCACGCCACCACATAATCTGCGAGCAGAGCTACAGGAACGGCGCCAAAAATGCGGTAGCCGGGCCACCATACGCTGTATTGGGTCCATTCTGAGCATCGCACGGATAATACGATCTGTTTAATAATTTTTTTTAAAAAATCGAGTAGACATTGTGAAATATCAGCTCGATTCGATAGGCGTAGGTGTTCGGATCAAGTTTCTCATCTTTGGAAAATCGGAAAAAATGGAAAGATTGGTTTTTTGGTATACAGAAAGATGAGAAGCTTGATCCGAGTATCTACACATATCGGATCAACTGATGTTTTGCGATACCCACTCAGTTTTTTTTTTTAAATTATTGAACAGATTGGATCATCCGTGCGGAATCTGGAGTGCCGCATTTTGGTGCGGTGGCTGTAGACTTTCTGATAATCTGCAGTGAACCAACATGCCAGGGATGCCGCCCAGCAGGATGCTGAGCGCCATTCATCTCGACATGAACGGTTAAGATTGAATCTGAGCACATGCAAATTTGAATCGTCCACTGATCGATTAAGATTTAAGTCATCGATTTCCAAGATAAATGGCCAAATTAACCGCTTGACACTGTTACCAAGCACCCCCACTTAGCAGCATCTCCCAATCCAAACATTGCCAGGGATGCTGCGAAGCAACCCCTGACAAGCGGCACAATCCTATACTCTCGACCACCTCTTTTGTCTAGCAAACAAAACGGCTTGAAAATGTTTCCCCCAATATTGACTTCATATGACGTTTTTTTTGTACACTTTACATTTTTAAAATTGTTTAGAATTTTGAATGTTGGAATGAAAATTTAGATTTTTGTCCTGGGTTGATATACGAGTCCAATAAGTGGAGTAATGAATAGTTCAATTTTTTCTTTCCCCTTTTTGAAGATTTAACAAATTCAAAAAGTAATATCAAAATTGATTTGAATACTTAACAAACTGAAAACACGTGTACGAATTTGACTTGTTTATTAAATGATCGATCTTAAATGAGCTTATAACAAGGTTCAACACCGAAACAGTTCGGTTTATTTAACAGCCCTATGTGCCGTAGTTCCTTAAAACTGTGCACTGTCCACCTGAACAAACTACATTGGAAAATGATACATATACCTAAATGCTACTCTTCCGCTAAAACAGCCACATTGAGCAGTATCATAAAGAACAAACAACTGAAGATTGGGAGAAAGGAGTAGACCCATCTTGGCTCGACCAACTCCTGGTAAAGTATCCTGAAAATGATTATCACGGGTTGGGCACCCAAGACTACGAGGAATATTGCCAGAGAAAGCAGCTTAACTCTTCATTCAAGGCTCGACCGCCACAACAATTCAACAGTGAAAAGACAGAAATAAGTAATTCTTTTTTCAGAATCCAATTTTCTTCGCACCACTTCTCATCATTCCTTCTTGGCCGTTTGCTGAAAAAGGGGAGATGAAACAGAAACGGAAACTCCATCCTCTAGCCTACTGTTTCTAAAAACTAACCTCGCGTCTCTCAGCAAAAAATTTCCCAGTCACCAACAGATCCGGAAGCAGTGCAAGCCAGACTCCAGTGTCAGCCCCTTCTTCCAGTGAAGTATGGCCCGCCCAACCAGTCATTGCAGTTTTCACCCAGCCCGGGCAGTAGCAATTGATACATATCTTCTGCCCTTCTGGCTGATCTGAAAGCATCTTTGCCATTAGCCTAGTGTATGCGTTAACCGCAAGTTTTGACATTGAGTAGTCCGTATATGTTTGAGGCCACCCGCTGGATGTCCAACTTCCATCTTTTACTTGTGCTAAAAATGTAGTCAAGGTCCCGTCAATTAGTTCCTCTGATAGTGAGTCCACATCTTCCAGTTGGCGTCTTAGAGTGAGATCTCCAATTCTCTGTCACGGTCAAGAACTTTGATCATGTTAATATGTTGGCAAGGAGAGATGATGAAGTATATCGAATGAAGACAGGCCCTGTTTGTTTGATGGAGTAATAGTTAAGGGCTATAATCCCACAGGATAAATAACGTCTTGTTGGATTAATAGTGAAGACATTAATAATACCACACCTTCCATGGATTGCATATCCCATGATTTTGTGGGCTACAGCCTACAAGTTTTTAACAACTGGTGGATATTTATTCTTCGACCGCCATAGTTACACCCAAACTAATAAGGACAGAAGGGTCTGCGGCTTTAAAGATGTGGAAGAAAGTTGAGCATACTATATCCAAGTGATGCGATGGAAGAAAAGAAATCGCGAGTTCACCATAACCTTTTCAGGAGCTAGTTTCATACTAATAGCAACCAACCACGAGGCAGAAAGATGAATATTGTTTTGCGCTTCATGTTTTTTGTTTAATTATGTAAGATCACCTCTTCCACTAGCACAAAGCGCGATTGTTATCAGCTACTGTAAACTGGATATTTGTTTAAACTAATTGGGGTCCATATCTCTTTGGCAAAAGACCTCTATCAGCAAACTAGCAACACTTCTCTGCAGTTCCACAGGCAAAATTGGAACGCAAATAGACATCTCTTTTCTCTACTATCCCACAAATGGGGAAAAGGAGCAGCAAGGAAAGTAAAACCAAATCAAAGTATTAGCTTACATTCCGCCTTCCGTTAAGTCTTCCCAACCGCGAGCTAACATTGACAATGCGAGCGCCTGAAGTAGAAGGCCTCATTAATGGGATCATAGCTTGAATAACGTTTTTGGTGCCAAAATAGTTGGTGTGAATGACATCTTCAGCAAACTCAAGACAATTGTCAGCTCCAAGGTTGAAGTTAACACCTGCATTGTTTACCTGTACAAGATTGTAATGTCGCTTACAATATATAGCACCTAAAGAGCCTACAAGACGGCGAAATTGTATGACTATACCTGAGTGAAAAAAACAAAACAATACACACGTAAAACAGATAATATTCTAGAAAAACAAGTTTACATGTCCCTCATACACTTTTCTATGTTCTGAAACTACATTTTCCTTGTTAGACAGAGACGGTTTTCTAACAATGGAAATTCAGAAATTCATGCCTAAACTAAGTGCTTCCTGCGCCAATGAAACCTGAGTCCATTTCTGAAAGAAAGGAAAAGGAAAAAATGGGAAAGACATAATAAGACGCACAGACAGAAAAATGACCAAGCAATAGGTAACACAAGTTCAACATATACCACACTGCACAACACTGAGTGAATAACAGGGAAAAAAACACCAGACGTAAAAGCCATGCTATTGACACCATACCAGGATATCTGCACCACCATAGTTTTGTCGAAGCCATTCAGTGAACACTTTGATTGATGAAAGGCCCACAATATCCAGCTGATGGAAGAGCACATTCAAACCTCCTTCTTGTAAGACCTTCGCTGCTTCTTCACCAACAGCAGCATCTCTTGATGTCAAAATAACTGTCAAGCCATGCACTGCAAGTTGGCGCGCAATCTCAAACCCAATCCCTCTGTTTGCACCAGTCACTACCGCAATTGTATCTGCTGACCACCACCTAGAAACTCAAATCCAGATAACAGGTTATGCTTAAACAATCAATTGGTGGAGGAGAACAGGCAAGAGGGAATAATATTGACAATGAAAAGGATTTCAAAGATTGGACGAAAATTGTAGTTGGTACTCATAATAGTATGCAATGCATGGCTGGCAACATTTCTACGAATCTGCTTAGGGGAAACACTTCGACGCATAGTTGAAGTGATACCATTCTCCATCATTTCCAAGAACATAGTCAATAAAAAGATTGCAATACCAAAACTAATTGCCATAGTTTACTAAGTTCCTTGATGCCATAAAGTGATCATATCAAAGATATGATGGAATGTCATTCTAAAATAATGACGTGAGAAAGTGTAACACTCCGGGCAAAACAGCAAAAAATATAGAACTCCCTATTGGGAATTTTACTCAAAAATCTGATCGCTGATATTTTCAAAATAGTTTTTCAAGTCAACAACGAATTTTGGAATCTTTCCCAGAACGAATCACAGGCAGAGTGTTCCAGGGTACAATGGTGGCGCATAAGTTCATGGAAAGCTAAGGTTTTTGCACATTAAGGGCGTGTTTGATAGCCGGATTTGACAAATCTTGTAGAATTGCACTTCCGGAGTTTGAATACATTATATATTTGGACAACCAACTGCATACAACATGGGATATAGAATACTTTAGGGAGATGTACTAAGTCCGGTGGGATCTACCCCTACATACCCCTCATTAGTTGTCCAACCGATACAATATGCCCTAAGTTTCTACAAGACAGGTTCGAAAATCTCAACAAGCGGTAATGCTGTCAGCCTACACTTTACTCCAGTTAATCCATCAGACAACTTTTTTGGGTGACAAAGACTTAAAACACTCCAACTCCATGTTCCTCTAGAATTCTAAATTTTGCAACTTGAAATTCAAAGAAGAAGTTGAGCTTTTAACAAAAAGCTTCAGGCCTGGGGCCTTGGCGGGGATTCTGAGAAATGATGAGATAGGAAGGGGAGCCAAGGAGAAGGGGCCAATCAAAAAATTTCATGTTTGGTACTTTTCTCTACATTTCTCACCAAATTATTCAATCCAAATGAGTGATTTGAAGAGAAACTCTAATCCTTTCTTTTATTGTCTTACCAAATCACTCAATCCAAAGGGGCAGGGGGGTATGCATCAGAGGGGAAAAGGATAGAAATAGGAGTATTAAATTTATTACCTCTGGTGATCGGAATAGGGAATGGTACGGAGGAGAGAGACCTCTTGGCGCCTCTTCTCCCTCCTCTTCTTGGCCCTCTCTCGCTTTTCTTCCTTCTTATCTCTCTGCCTCTGAGACCCGCTCTCTTCTCCTTTGACTTCGTTCTTGCTATCCGTATCTTCCTCTATCTCTTTCTCTCTCTTTGATTCCATGGTCATGTGGGTCTGCAGTCACTTCTTCATTTTAATCAGTTCTTCTCCCTTGTTGGTTCGAGAGATACATCATACATGGGAGAGTTTTATTTATTTAGGAAAAAAAAATCACAAACAAAATAGTACTGTACTAAATAATTACTAAGATATACTCCGATTTAGAACACCTTGTGCGTTTTGGGCCTCAAATTTTGGGCATGAGTTTCAATAAATTCTCTCTAATTCTCTCTTTTTAATTAATATTTTAAAAACTCTTCCTTAAAATTCAAATCAAACAGGGCCGTTTGAAAGTTGATACCCATGTTACAAATTTGTAGAGAGGAGATGAATTTGAATATTATGTTAAATTAGTTTGTTTTTTGTTACTTCTACTTGAGCACCTAAAAAAGGATGTGACTTTTGCACTCCAATTTTAGCCAATGACACTTTATTTTTAGTTTAATTTTCTCATATGATCAAAGTATAAAGTGGAGAGCCAGCGGCTAAAATTAAAGTCCCAATATCAATTTTCACCTAAAAAAATTGTCAAAGTAACAAATTTGGTGTTTTTATACCTCTACTGGAGATATTTTAAAGTAGTACTATCATTGTTCTCACTGGGGGTTATTCGGCTTAATAAGTCAAATAGCTTATTTTTTTTGTTCTCATTCAAATTTTTTTGGGGGGCATTATTTAGTTTTTCGTCAATTTTTTGTGAATTATTGCTTTGTCATGTTTAAGTATTTAATATCATGAAGCTCGTAATAAAAATTAAGATAAGGATGGAAGTGCAATTATAATTCTATAGTGGAGTGAATAGTCAAATAAGAAATAGAATCCTTATGGCATTAGAGTGTCTTATTTACACTGGGAGTTCGGACTTATTACTCCTGAGATCCTTATATATATATGTTATGCTCACTAGCTCAAAAATGTTTTTCTATATTCACAAAACAGAGAGGGACTCTTGTAAAAAATATAAAAACTAGAGAGGGACTTAGAGAGAGCAAATAGATGGTTGATAAACCCTCGATAGTGTGAATAAATGGGCTTATCGATACCATTTTTGTCCCTCTCTCGTGCATAATTTACTTTAATTAGATGATATTGCGTGGAGTTAATGTTTTTCGCCCTTATAGGTTAATCGTGTGAATAAGGCGTTTTTGTAGGCCATGGATAGCCCCAAGCGTGTCCAAGTACCCAAGACCACGTGGCACTCCGCGATCGAGTCCCAAAAGTCATGAAAAGAAGCTTTGAAGCATACTCGGGATGTCCAAGGGTCAAGGGAAGTGAGGGAGATGTGAAGATATTACCCAAAGCAATTTATTTTCCGACCAATTGAG
Source organism: Rhododendron kiyosumense (assembly GCA_019656275.1). NCBI lineage: Eukaryota > Viridiplantae > Streptophyta > Magnoliopsida > Ericales > Ericaceae > Rhododendron > Rhododendron kiyosumense. Next base: position 723,143 of record BPLS01000135.1, read on the forward strand.
GGTAGAATCGTCATATCTTTTGATGTAAAAATTAATTTTGATCCAAACCACTTGGGTTAGAAAGTAGACTCAACAAGCTTTCCAACGGTTCGAATAACACCCAAATTCGAGTTCGGGAGTGTCCGGAGCGAGCCTGCGAAGTTCAGCGAACCAAAGGCAAAAATCTGTGAATAGTCCTACCGGTAGGTGAATACTTCTACCGGTAGGAAACCAATCCAGCGAGGCCACAACTTTGCTCCGAAGAACTCCTACCGGTAGGAGGTCAATCCCTACCGATAGGAGCCCAGTCTGCAAATGTTTCAGTGGCAATTTTGCAATTATCTTGGATGGGGGCTATATATACTCTTTTTGCACGAAATTAGGGGGATTCTCCTCCTTCCCTTTCTCTCTCTACCTCCCCCCCTTAGGTTTTGCCTCATTCCTCCATGGATTGAGCTTAGATTTCCATTTCCCATGTAATTTCTTCAAGAATCATGTAAGTACTTTTAATTTCAATACATGTTTTAGTTGTTAATCTCGTTTTTCACCATGTTTCTAGCATTTCCTTCATCTTTCTTGCTTTGTTCATCTCTAATGGAGGGGTAGCCTCCTTGGCTTGGTCATGGGGTAGATTTCTACCCTATGACTTGGGTAGTTCAATGGCTTCTCTCATTTATTGTGCTTAATGTGGTTTGTAAATGGATTAAGTTCATTTTTATGTAACAAAATCTAGGGTTGTTAACCTCTTTGATTATGTGTAAGCAAGGATTTGATCCCTTACCACACATAATGCTTGGAGCTATGTCACTCTAGGTGTTTGCCAAAATGCCTCAAAGAACTTGTTGAACTCTAATGTTTGGTCTAAACCTAGAGATATTAACTTCTTTAATTGGGTGTAGACAAGTCTCTTGGCACACCCAATGCTTGGAACCATGGCTTTCTTCGTGTTCGATAAAATGCCTAAATGAGCTTTCATCCATTTCCAAACCCCATTGTCTGAGTTAAACTTGATTTTCATGGTTAAATCATCCGAGTGAGATCAAATGACAATGACTCTCACTTGAGTTATCAAAGAGAAGCATTGAATGACCTAAGTTATGGGTGGAATGAACCCCTAGACCTTGCCGCTTTTAGTTCTTAGTCAATCTTTATTTTCAATTAAGTTAGGAGGTAAAGAGAAATTCCACCACTCAAAAGTTGGCCGTATCAAAGCTAAATCTAAAGGTTGGCGGTCCGAACGCTACAACCCTTCGTAAAGCAAACCTTCCGGCCAAGCTCTATTGGCTCCCTGTGGATTCGACCTCGGACTTCCGAGTTTATTATGCTACAATCGACTTAACCCTGCGCTTGGGGTATTCTTATTGCAACGCACATTAAGGTCGCAAGCAATGGTCCACACTCAGTTCGTGAGACATGCGCCACGAAATATTTTAAGGTACGGTCCAACAGCAATTGGTGTGTTATAACTGTTGGGTTGAACAAAGAAGCAAGTCAGCCAGCATTGGCACCGTAAGAGTTGAGACAAAATCCTAATTCTACCTTGTAGAATTTTTTAGTTTTTTTTTTGTCTAATTATATGCATTGAAATGGTTTCTCATTCCCAACAAGTAGTACTATCATTGTTCTCACTAAGTCATAGGAGATGCTCTAAAGTCTAAAGTAGTACTATCATGGAAAAAACCAACAAGCCCAGTCTTCACGAAAATTTGGATCCGGGGGCTCTACTGCGCCCCAATGGGCAGCAGCCCCTACCCAATTTACTGGCATCGTTTTGGGTGAAAAAAAAAATCACTAAGTCTAGGTACACTACATTCAACCACTACACCATCCACTACATTCTTTGTAGGGCCCACTCCGGATCCCAAAAAAATACAGAAAAATGTCCATAAATTTTAAAATAATATATTATGTGGCCCTGTAAAAAATTAGCTCCAACAAATATCGGTAAGTATTATTTCTAAATTCGTAGGGGTGAAACTGTGCAGTTAAACAGTTTCGTCCCTATAAATCAAGAAATAATACTTACCGATATCCGTTGGAGCTGATTTTTTACAGAACCCCACAATATATTATTTTAAAATTTATGGACATTTTTCTGTATTTTTTTGGGACCCGGGATGGGCCCCACAAAGAATGTAATGGATGGTGTAGTGGTTGAACAGAACCCCATAATATATTATTTTAAAATTTATGGACATTTTTCTGTATTTTTTTGGGACCCGGGATGGGCCCCACAAAGAATGTAATGGATGGTGTAGTGGTTGAA
>BPLS01000135.1:725397-741033 GCA_019656275.1 Rhododendron kiyosumense
TGGCAATGTATGTAGCATCTCTCAAAAAAAATCTAAATCATCAATTTGTTTGTAATCCTATGTTAGGTGAAAAAAAAATCGAAACCATCAATTTGTAATCCTATGAAGCAGAAACGTGATTTTGAGGGCTTTAAAGACAAATTTTGATTATGCCTCTTTTGAAAAATATGATCAAAATAATAAGATCTTCACACATGTTCAAACGGATTAAAAATTAGAGTACTTAATTTTTTAATCATATTTTTTAATATATAAACGGTCTAGAAAAAATTAAGTGCTCAAATTTTCACTCCGTTTGAATCAATGCAAAGATTTTGTTATTTTTATCATATTAGTCTAAAGGGTCATAATTAATTTTTGTTTGTAGGACTCTCATAATTACATTTCTGCTCTACAGGGTCCTAAATAAGGAGCATATACTTAATATGAGAACTCTAGAGATAAAAATGAATTACGACGGTTTAGAATAATATGATAAGAATAACAAGATCTTTACATTGATTCAAATGGGGTAAAAATTTGAGCGACAGTTTATATATTAAAAAATATGGTTAAAAAATTAAGTATTCCAATTTTTAATCCGTTTGAACAGGTGTGAAGATCTTATTATTTTGATCATATTATTGTAAAGAGGCATAATCAAATTTTATCTTTAAAGCCCTCAAAATCATATTTCTGCTCCATAGGATTACAAATGGGTGGTTTGAATTTTTTTTTTTCACTCAAAACAGTGGCGTTTGATTACTGGGTAGGGGCTGGCGCAGTAGAGTTCCCGGATCCCGAAAATTTCACCTCCTTCGACGTCATTGCTTACCGTATCGAGTATCAGCTGACTCGCTCTCTCACAATCAACTTCTCGACCAAGTATACGGTATAGGAAAATGCTACTTCTATTTATATATTATTATTCCAATCCGAGACGGGGCAATGGCGTAAGCAATGCTCTCATAACTGTAGAATCAGTTGGGATTGGATTGAACCCATTGTTAAAAAATTAAACCCATTTGAGGACTCCACCCATATAAACTTCCAAAGTCTTCAAAGCGGGGGTAAATAGTAGTTTGTTTTCCATGGGAATTCACCAAGACCTCTGAATCATCGTTCTTTTCGGTCTACCAATCTATTATCTCATCTGGGTATGCTCTCTTTTGTCTCAAATTCTCCATTTACCAGTCTTGTTTTTAATTTCTCTGTATTTTATTGACTTTTTTAATTATCCGATCAACTATTCAGAAACCCAGTTATTATGCTCTGACGTGCTGTCGGTATTCGGTTTTCACGGTGACTATTGTCTGATAACCTTGGAAGTTTTTTCCGTATAATATCCTGGAATTCTTAGTATTTTTCTTTGAATTTACAGGTTTAATTAAACCCATATGCAATTTCCACTTCATTTTTTTTTATAATTAGGTGTCCGGACTAGTTTATACACACCTTGACTAAACCCACCGTCCACTAACGGGTCTCCACTTGAAGCCAAAGCAAATTCTCCCATTGGACTAGCTCTAAAGGAATTGATAAGACTTGAAAGGTTTTAAATATGAGTCCTTAAGAGAGAGCAAACCTTTAAGTCTCAAGCTTTTGCCACTGGGCCAATCCCTTGGGGTTAATTTCCATGTCATGTTGAAGTATATGTTAGTTCATCCCAATTATAGAGTTAAGGAGTGTGATCGATTTGTCTACAATGTTAATCTAAAGATGAAACAGGATTTTCTCTCTCTTATAGTATAATTTCACCTTATCCATGTAGTATAGACTGTATAGTGAATGGAGAGTCTCATCATGGCTAGCGTTATGATTACTTCTGCTTTGCTTTTTTCTCGTTGTTTTTTTATTGGAGTGTCTATTAATTTCCAATGCTAAGCTAAAAGCTACGACAATTTGCCATAGTAATACCTGTTTCCATTGTGGTTGACTGACGAATCTTTAGCTGCGCTTGTTTCTTAGACGAATGACGGGAAAAGAAAAGGCAAAGAACGGCATAAAATTGTAAATACGATGGAGTAGTGTTCTTTACCTTTTCTCTTTCCCTCACTGTTCCCTCTACAATCCAAGACCCAAAAACAGCCTTGATGATCCTGTTTTTGGAGAGACTATCCGGGCGCCGCCATGTGGTGTCTAAGGCCCTTCCTCCACCATGCATTCATGTGGCTTGCACTTGGTCTTGGGCCCCACAGCAATGTGTGGTGGATAAGGAGCATGGGGCACTGAATAAATTCCTTGTTTTTGGCCCATTGCTTTCAGTGTTCAAGTTTGCCCTTTTAGTTTCCGAAACTTCAATTTTCCCAATAGGGAATTTTTGCAGGACAAACATGGCTTATCTTGGATGTCTGTTCCATAGTTGTTGCAATAACATCCTTTTATTTATCTGAGCTTAGAGTTGAAGCGTTTTAGTGCCACTTTGTAGCACGCAGCACATGTAAAATAAACTGCAGGTAGCATTTCAGATTGAATAGATGATCTACCCTTGTTAGTACCTGACCAATATAAGAGATTAACTCGATCCCTCACAACTTGCTCCATGAACTGCAAAAATCTGCGTGAAACCCAACATTCATTAATCTTTTGGTTGTGTGCTTGCTTGCTTGTGTCTTTGTTGTTGTGATTGCTATTGGTGGTGGTGTTGTCTTATGTATTGATGGCCACCATTGGCTTTTATGCTGTGGATTTCTAATTCAGTTGATCGCTATGATTTCACAGTCAGAATTTTTGCATCAACAGGAGAAATGGCACATAGTTTGCAAACTTGGTTGCCTTGCTTCGGAATTCTGCTAGTGGTTTTAAGCCTTCCAAATTCACTAGCTCGTGGATACACTGAAAATCGCATAAAATCTGCTGTATTTTTATCCCCAGAATTTGTACTTGGACCAGGATCAGTAGTGGACAAATTCTACATGAATATTGACTTTCCCTCCGGTCATATTGCACTTAAGAGTTTCAATGCTGAAGTAGTTGACGAGGCTGGGAATCCTATCCCCCTTCATGAAACTTATCTCCACCACTGGGGTGTGGTTAGATACTATCAACGCAAAGGCATTGAAGTTCCGAAGTACAATGACCAGTTTGGGTTTCACCAATCTGACCTTATCGTAGTGAGGAACTCAGGAATTTGTGAGACTGGTCTTGGGCAGTATTTTGGCCTTGGTTCTGAAACAAGAAAAACAGCCACACACGTGCCAGATCCTTATGGAATAGAAGTTGGTAATCCAGCTGAAATTCCTCCTGGATATGAGGAGATATGGATGATGAATGTCCACGCAATTGACACACGAGGCGTGGAAGATAGGTTGGGATGCACCGAGTGCAGGTGTGATCTCTATAATGTAACAAAGGACGGACATGGCAACCCACTGAGGCCTGATTATGTGGGCGGCTTGCATTGTTGTTATGATCAGACGCAGTGCAGGCTACGAGATGGCTTTGAGAGTACCAAGAGAAGCCTCTTCATGAGATATACCATTAAGTATGTTGATTGGGATACATCTGTTGTGCCTGTTAAAATTTATGTATTTGACGTGACAGATACTTGGAAAAAGGTTGATGACACAACAGGACTCCCTACAAAACATCATTGCCTGGTAAGTGAACTTAATTTGCTTCTATATTTTGTTGCGTCTCAAGACATGGTTTACAGGCATTGCTTGGATGTCACGTACAAGCATTTAGTGGATGGTTCTATATGCTAATGATGAATAAGATATGGTTTTGTCGTCCATGTTTTGAAAATATACACACCTTATAGATCCTGTTTATCGCTTACCAAAAGTCAAATGAAGGACGTGATCCTTTTGAAAAGCAGATTCACATAGTTATATAGAAGTCAAGCAGTGGCAAAACATGATTTTATTTGATGAAATGACTTACTAGAAATGCATGTATCGTATCTTTGTAAGAAAAAAGTGGGAAAGTAAGAACTTCCGCTGGAAACCCTTGTTTATATGGACTTTGCGTTTGTCATTTGTTCCTTTGTTCTTTTAGATTTGGTATATTGAACTCTTTAGAACTCTCTTTGAAACAGGTGGAGTATGACATTGAGTCTTTCTCTGCCGCTGGTGTAACTGAGGATGCTTATATTGATACCAAAACAGTAAGCTTGAGTCTGCCCACTGGTGGTACTGTCATCTACGGAGTTGCACATCAGCATACTGGAGCAATTGGTTCAACTCTTTACGGAGAGGTGACTTTTAACGCTATATTTCCTGTTTGTTATACACAGCCTTCTTATCTCATACAATTAAACTGTTTATCAATAGAAGATAGTCTCTCTGTCCCAATTTGCTTGTCAATTTTATGGTATCCAACATGTTGGGAACTTAATCCAACACTTAGAAACTTCAACTTTGCATAGTCACGCTTCAGCTTCTCCGAATTATTACTTTGCTTCAATAGAGAAAGGGCAGAAACCGAAGTATGCAAAATGATGCCTCCGCCAAGCAGACTAGTATACCGTAACCACGCATATTCCATGTTTTTCTTTTTCTGAATCTGAAAAACACCAGTTAGGCAGTTCTCTCTGTGAGCGATATTCAGAAGTTTGATTTGATTAAAAATATCCCTGATGCCACATATGGTCAAATCTGATCCGAACATTTGACACCTGTGGAGGAAGTTAATAATGGTCCTTCTAAATTGCTGCTTATGGCTCTGAGTGACGTGTCTAGTTATTATACCATAGTGTACATAAGTGAGAAGGAAAAATTATGTGCTTAATGTCTCCTCATTATTATGGCTTGTAGCACCTGATCCATGCATAAATGTCTCCTTGAATAGTCGGGAATGGGTCCTCTCCAAGGTGTAATTCATTGCAGTTGTTCCATCAACGTGTTTACATTTCTGAGTAAACTGTTTACGCTTACTCCTTTTGCCATCGCTTGTATTAGAGATTCAGAACAGGTCGAAGTAAAATGTTATTTGTATGTAATGGTGACTGTCTTTGTATCTACATTCTGTTTTCCTTAGACATAATTAAACCTCTATTTGTGTTTAATTTTCAGTTGGCATGCATCGTTTAATTCTTTATGAAACTATTCTAAATGAATCTTGTTGATGATATTCATGTGTTTTTTCAATGTTTGTGTGCGTGGTGGATTAGGATGGACGAGTAATTTGCTCTTCAATACCAACTTATGGAGAAGGAAAGGAAGCAGGAAATGAGGCTGGTTACATTGTAGGAATGTCTACTTGTTATCCTAATTCGGGATCCGTCAAAATATCTGATGGGGAAACTCTGGTTCTTGTGTCCAAGTACAGTAGGGAACAAAGGCATACTGGTGTAATGGGACTATTCTACATTTTGGTCGCCGATGCATCACCAAAGTCCGATTCTCTCCGTGTTTCTCCTGATGAAGTAAGATTTGTGTAACCTTACTCTTTTGACAATAAGCAAGGGTACTTTCGGAAGGGCTTCTTATCTATGTTGGAATGTCTGATATGAAAAAGGGTAACACACCTTTTTATTGTGTCGACCGACATAAAACACATCACAAGTTCGTAGGAGTAACTTGGGATGAAATGATTAAAATGAGAAGGTTTTGAATTTATACATAGTAATCCTTCCTCCATCATACTCTTTAGTGTCAACTTTTTATTCAACCTCCTTCCCACTGTATAGAAATTGGATAAATCCTTAACTTCATTGATAGGAAATCTGATGAATGGTACTTGGAGCACAAGTTCATGTTCTCGTCGTGTCGTGGGCAGAGAATTGAACTGTGTTTTGTAAGGCGTCATGTTTTTGCCCCTTGCCCATACTCCAAATCACTCCCGAGCCATGCTTATAAATGCATTGGTAAATCTTTTCTGAAAGGAACCTTTTTGTAAGGTGCACATTGTTTTTTGGAGACAGAATAGCTGAAACTTCAAGGTGGAGATCTCAGTAGAGAACATATTCACCATAATAAGATGCCCTTTCTTTTTTATACCAAATATTTTACTGAGACTCTATAATATGTTTCGTCGAGAACATAGTGTTGATGGTAAAAACCTTCTAATTGCCAATCTTCACTGATAAATATTTGCTTCTGAGCCTCTAATGTTTGCTTCTTTTTTGGCAGAAGCACAAGGAGTTGACAGTTCCGATTTCTCTTTGGGGTATAGCCCTTTTTGGAGTTGCAATAGCTATCGCTGTTGTCGTTGCTCACCGAAAAAGGGGTGAAAGAGTGGATGGCTACGAGTCAATTGTAATGTAGAAACACGAGGGAGGGAGTTTTATTAATGTAATCCTCTTCATTGACTTTTTGTGTAAAATGGCGTGTAATAAGTGAAGACTTTGTATCTCAAACTCGCTGGTTTTGTAAATTTTGTTTAATCAATTCGCACCTTTTATACTGGAATAGTGGAATTTGTAGGAGATCGTTGTGTAGCTGTTGTGGATCTTGAATTCAAGTTACATTGTGAGTTGGTACTTGGACAGGACATGCATGAAACCAGGCCTTGTGCGTCGAATGAGGGATCCTGTTGACCCTAATCTCAATCGTCCGAAAGTGTTTTGAATGTTCCAAATTTTAAGAAAACTCTTCTAGAGAAGAGTCACCTCTTCCTGGAAAGAGTTTTTCTTAAGATCTCCGGACCATTTGAGGTTAGCAGGATCCCTACTTGTGCATCATGATGATAATAGCCAGGAATCCTCTGTACCAACAATTGTCCTGTATCACTATGCATTTTCCAGTGCTTTCGAGCTTTTGTACAGTTCAATATAATTTCACCATATTTTGGATTTGAAATACTTAAAGTGAGGGATATTGATAGCATAGAATCATTGATGAAATTGCCAAGTGAAGTTTTGAGCTTTGGCTGCTAATCATTGATGAAACGACACCGCTTCCCTTAAATGTCTTGGGATAGCCTGCGGCATTGTAGAGTACAATAGTTAGATAATTTTATTAAGGGCGCTGCTAAATATAACTGCGAATTTGCTTCCTATTTATGAATTGGCTACATATAGTAAATTCGCAGTTGCAAATAGTTCGACCCTTTTATTAATGAGCATGACAGCATGCTAGATAAACCTCCGGAGGGGACAATAAGGGGGGAAATAATTTGAGAGATGCTGAATTTTTTTTTATTTTTTTTGATCCGCAAGTCTGCCCTTCTTCTTTTTTTTTTTCTTGTATTGCAGAGAATAATTTGGAAATTAATTGATTCGTAAAGTTCTTAAGGCTGCATTCTTATGAACTTAATTTAAACTCAATTTAAATCTAAAAATTTTGTTATTTGAATTTTTTTCGCATGTGTTAGCTTTGCGCCCAATTTTTGTAAGTTATTGATTCGTCTCAATGAGAGAAATCGGAAAAGTATTTTTTATTTACTTTTACCCAACTTATTTTGAGAAATAACCACTTTTTGGGCCAAAAAGTGAGTTTTTTTTGTTCTGAAACCCTAAACAGGAGTCCCGTGCGTTTATTATGGTAAGTTTTTTTTTTTTTGGCCAAAATGTTAGGAAGTTCCATTGATAGAAGAAAAAGTATATCAAGAAGAGCAACATCCCCACAACACAACGGGCAAATCAAGCCACAAGGGAGAGGCCAGCAAGAAAGCACTCCAATCCCACACACAATCCTTTTGGGCATGACATTCGCTGCAGGAAAATCGTACAACCAAACTAATGAAAACCTCGAAAGAGAAGAAACAGTCCCATTAGAGATAGGAAACAAAAAAACAAAAAAAATGCAGTAGAGAAAAACAAACCAAAACCTACAAAACAAATCTACACTTCTAAATCCAGTCACTGAGATCGTAGATCACTGCAGCAACCACACTCCACCATCCAGCAACACCAACAGCTATTTTCGTCCCACAACAACCTTGTCAGGGCTCGAACAAGCAACACCCAAATGACAAGGCCGGACCAGCCTGATAACTTTGGGAGGGATAGATCTGTAGAGAGAGAGGAGGAGGAAAAAGAATCCCAACTGTAATCATGTCACCGGACAAATCGCCGCTTCGGTTTTGGGGGCTTATTCGACGAAAGATCTCAACAAGCAGCCCAACAATCCGTCATAGTAGGGAGTGGACGGCCAGTGATGGAAGGGTGGGGTGGGGTGAGGCGGCAGCCCCAGCCCTCCTACCAAGAAACCCTACCAGATGTTTGTAGAGAGAAGGCGAAGAAAAGATAAGTTAGAGAGAGAAAATCTAGAATAGTATAATCAATTTGAATTTTTATTACGGTAAATTAAACGGTTTAGATTATTAAAATAAACGAACAATAAAATCCACCTTTCACCTTAATTGGACATAATTTGAACAATTCATAGCTTACAATTTTATTTACTTCCGTGAATTAAAACTCTAGTGAAACATGATCTTTTGTGCTGAAAATTCTCGTGCCTCTATGCCAGAGAATTTTTTGACACTTGAATTTAAAACATAAAAAAAAAAATCACACAATCGAACGACCAAAACATCCCTCGGCACACAGGCACAAAAATTTTCGAAACAGAGGAGATCGGACCTCACCACGCATTTGTTGTCCTTTTTTAATCAACGTGGCCGGCAATTTACTTTGTTCCCATATGTATATGATTGCGAATTTGTGACATTCAATTCTGGTGGCCTTTTCTCATTTACTTCTCATCCAAGTTTTGCACTATCTTGTCATTTCACAGATTACACAATTATTTGTCATTTTTTTAACATTTCGCCTCACTTAACGTCATTGCTTACCCTACTTTTTCTGTTTGGTCTTTCACGTTTCCATTTGGGAACGGGCGATGGCGTAAGCAATGCTCTCATGACTACAGATTTGTCGGGATTGAGAACCCAATCCTACCCATTTCAACGAATTCAACCCATTTGAGGACACCACCTATATAAACTTCCCAAGCCTTCAAAACAGGGGTAAGATGGTTTGTTTTCCATGGGAATTAACTAAGACCTCTGAATCATCGTCCTTTTGGGTCTATCAATCAATTATCTAATCTGGGTATGCTCTCTTTCGTCGCAAATTCTTCATTTGGCATTCTTGTTATCCAATCGTTTTTTATTTCTCTGTATTTTCACGGCGTTCTTCTTACTCGAATAACTACTCGAAACTAACCCCGAGAGAAATAGTGAGAAGAGAAAAGAAAAGAGAACGCTCTCCCTTCTGTTTGGAACTTAGGGAAAAGAAAGGAAAGGAAAGGAAAATTAAAGAATTTTCTCTCCTATTATTTGGTTGTAGAGAAAGGGAGAAGAAAATAAAGATTTTGAGTGTGGTGAATAGTAAATTTTCCCTCTCATTTTCCTTCCCTTTTCTTTTCTTTTCCTTTCTTTTCCTTTTCCTGGGTTCCAAACAGAGCCTAATGAAATGACCATTCCTCACCAAAAGTGGTGAGATTTGGTGAGAAAGCTTACGTTTTTCTTTTCCTCCACTTTATCACAATCCGAAGGACTGGAAACCTTGGGAGTTTTTGGTATAATACACTGGAATTCTTAGTATTTTTCTTATAGTTTACAGGTTTTATTAAAATCCACATGCAATTTCTTGCAGAATCTGTTAGTTCAGCAATTAAGGCTCCGTTCCGGAACGAAAAAAAAAACGTTCTTATTTTTTAAGGTGGCAATTTCAAGTTCAAAGATTATGAATTTATTGAAATCTAAAAATTTACAATATAGATCTTGTTTGATCTTTTATACGACGCAAAAAAAAATTTGAAAAATTATTTTTCATTTACTTTATTTTTCAGTTTGAAAATGTGAAATAAACTGCTTATTTTAAGAACATTTCTGGAATGGGGCCTAAGGAGGGTGATCGATTTGTGTTCTATTCTGATGAATAAATTTATAAGATGACTCTTTTTTCCCTATTATGTTTGCCAGGATTCGTTACTTTATTATGTCTATCTTTTAATTCCCAATGCTAAGAGCCAAGACAATTTGTGAATTTAATACCTGTTTTCCTAATGGTTGACTGAGGAATCTTTAGGCTGTGTTAATGAAATCTGTGAATAAAATTTCCTATTTTCGGCCCTCTTTTGGCTTTCAGTGTTCCAAGTTGTTCCATTTTAGTCTCCGAAAAATCAATTTTCCCGATAGCGCATTTTTCCAAGACAAACATGGCTTATCTTGGATGTCTGTTCCATAGCTGTTGGAAAGATATTCTTTAATTTATCTGAGCTTAGAGTAAAACGGTTTTAATGCTACTTTGTAGCATGCACCTGTAAAATAAACTGCAGGTAGTTACATTTCATATGATTTACCTCTGTTATTACCTGACCATTATGAACAACTAACTAAGATCCTTCACAAGTTGCTCCGTAAACTGCAAAAATCTGTATAAAACCCTGCATTCATTAGTCTCTTTGTTGCTCGCTTGCTAGTTTGTTTCTTTGTTGTTGTTATTGCTATTGGTGGTGGTGTTCTTTCATGTGTTGATTGTCACAATTGGCTTTTATGTTCATTTCAAATTTAGTATCGCTATGATTTCACTCGCAGAGCTTTCACGTCAACTGGAGAAAATGGCACACCGTTCGCAAACTTGGTTTCCTTGCTGCGGAATTCTACTGGTGGTTTTAAGCCTTCCAAGTTCTCTTGCTCGTGTAAACGGCGAAAATCGCATAAAAACTGCTGTCTTTTTATCCCCAAAGTTTGTACTTGGGCCAGGATCAGTAGTTGACAAATACTACCTGAATATTGACTTTCCGACCGGTCATATTGCACTTAAGAGTTTCAATGCTGAAGTAGTTGACGAGGCTGGGAATCCTATCCCCCTTCATGAAACTTATCTACACCACTGGGTTGTGGCTAGAGTACATCAGCGGAAAGGCGTTGAAGTTCCGACATACAGTGAGAAATTTGGGTTTCACCAATCTGACTTGATTATGGTGAGGAACTCAGGACTTTGTGAGACTGGTCTTGGGCAGTATTTTGGCCTTGGTTCTGAAACAAGAAGAACAGCCACACACGTTCCAGATCCATATGGAATAGAAGTTGGTAATCCTGCTGAAATTCCTCCTGGATACGAGGAGAAATGGATGATGAATGTCCACGCAATTGACACACGCGGCGTGGAAGATAGGTTGGGATGCACTGAGTGCAGGTGTGATCTCTATAATGTAACAATGGATGAACATGGCAACCCACTGAGGCCTGATTACATAGGCGGCTTGCATTGTTGTTATGATCAGACGCAGTGCAGGCTAAGAGATGGCTTTGAGAGTACCAAGAGAAGCCTCTTCATGAGATATACGATTAAGTATGTTGATTGGGATACTTCTGTTGTGCCTGTTAAAATTTATATATTTGACGTGACGGATACTTGGAAAAAGGTTGATGACACAACGGGACTCCCTACACGACATCATTGCTTGGTGAGTGAACTTACTTTGCTTTTACACATTTGGTGTGTCTCAAGACATGGTTTGAAGGCATTGCTTGGATGTCACGTACTAGCATTTAGTGGACGGTTTTCTATGCTAATGATAAACTTGCTATGGACCATGGTTATGTTGTTCGTGGTTTTGAATATATCACACTTAATAGATCCTGTTTAACGCTGGTAGGGGCTGAGGTTCTGAAGGCTTTCCAACTTACTTCAATTTATTTAGGGAATAGCTCAGACTTAAAAAAAGAATGAAGAACATGATCCTTTTTAAAAGCAGATTCACAGGGTTATATAGAAGTCAAGCAGTGGCAAAACATGATCCTTTGTAGAAATGTATGCATCATAAGTTCATATATAGAAAGTGGGAAAGTAAGGAGAACTTCCACCGGAAACCCATGTTTATATGGACTTTGGGTTTGTCATTCATTCGTTCGTTCTTTTAGATGAGGTAAATTGAACTCTTTACCTTTCTTTGAAACAGGTGGAGTATGACGTTGAGTCTTTCTCTTCCTCTGGTTTGACTAAGGATGCTTATACTGATACCAAAACAGTAAGCCTGAGTCTGCCCACTGGTGGTACTGTCGTCTACGGAGTTGCACATCAGCATACTGGAGGGATTGGTTCAACTCTTTATGGAGAGGTGACTTTTAACGTTAATTTCTTGTTTGTTATGTGACCCTTTAACCTCATTAAACTAAATCGTTTGTCAATAAAAGATAGTCCCTATGTCCCAATTTGTTTGTCCATTTAAAGTATGCTAACTCTTTGGGACAATTATAATTGCACTAAAAAATACTTAAACTTTGCATAATTAACTTTCAGCTTTTCTGAATTATTTCTTTACTTCCATAGAGAAAGTGCAAAAAGAAAATTCTGGAAAATAATGCCTCCACCAAGCAGACTAGTATATTCAATATACTATATTGTAACTAAACATGCATATTCCATGTTCTATTGTTCTCAATGTAAAAAACACCAGTACGTTGTCAGTTCTATCTGTAATTGATGTTCAGAAATTTGATTTCATTAGAAATTTCTCTGTTATCACATATTATCAAATCTGATCCAAACATTTGAAACCTGTCTAGGCAATTAAAAATTGTCCTCTTACATTGTTGCTTATGGCTCTAGTCATGCCGTAGTGAATTAAAAGTTGTTTGCTTAATGTCTCCTTACTTGGTTACCGTATATTATGGCTTGTAGCACCTGATCCGTGTATTAGTCTCACATTAGGAAGTTTGGAATGGGTCCTCAGTCTTCACTCCTCTATGAGGTGTAATTCATTGCAATTGTTTCATCAGTGTTTACTTTTCTGAGCAAGTTTATTACTGCAAGCAGCAACTGCTGTCCTTTTGACATTATTGAACCTCTATTTGTGTTTAATTTCCCAGTTGCCATGCACCGTTTAGTTCTTTATGAAAGTATTTTACATCAAAGTTTTCGGTGGTATTCATGTGTGTTTTGTGTGGTGGATTAGGATGGACGAGTAATTTGCTCTTCAATACCAACTTATGGAGAAGGAAAGGAAGCAGGAAATGAGGCTGGTTACATTGTAGGAATGTCTACTTGTTATCCAAATCCGGGATCCATCGAAATATCTGATGGGGAAACTCTGGTTCTGGTGTCTAATTACAGTAGGGAACAAAGGCATACTGGAGTAATGGGACTATTCTACATTTTGGTCGCCGATGTATCACCGAAGTCTGATTCTCTCCTTGTTTCTACAGTTGAAGTAAGATTTTTTAACTCTTTTGACAATTTTATGTGGTCCAATGTAAAAAACAAGGGTACTTTTGGAACTGTGCCTTATCCATGTTGGACACACTTCTGATATGAAAATTGGGAACACACCTTTTCGTATCGTAGACATTCACAAAACACATCATAAGTTTGAAGGAGTAACTTCGGAGAAAATGGTTGCAATCAGAAGGTTTTGAATTTGGAAATTCTAATCCCTCCTCCATCAGATCAGACTTCTACTGTCAAAAGCCTTTTATTCAACAAGTGGACAAAATCTTTTACTTTGTTGGTAGAAAAATCTACGAATGTACTAATCTCTAAAGCTGTTTCTTTTTTTGCAGAAGCATGAAGAGATGAAAGTTCCGATTGCTCTTTGGGGTGTAGCCTTTCTTGGAGTTGCAATAGCTATCGCTGTTGTCGTTGCTTACCGGAAAAGCAATGGAAGAGTGGATGGTTACCAGTCAATTTTAGGGTAGAAACTCGAGTGTATGGAGTTTCAATAATGTAATGCCATCTTGATGGACTTTTTGCCCGGAAAAGCAATGGAAGAGTGGATGGTTACCAGTCAATTTTAGTGTAGAAACTCGAGTGTATGGAGTTTCAATTATGTAATGCCATCTTCATGGACTTTTTGTTGAGTCTGGTGATGCTAAATCATGTATGTGTAAAATGGCTTATAATAAGTGAAAACTTTGTATCTCCAAACTCGTTCGTCTTGTGAATTCATGTCATCGACTCGTACCTTTTCCGTACTCAAATTTGTATGAGTTTATTGCTGCTGCCTTGAATCCTGCAATTCAATTTGAATTGCGAGTTGAAGATTTGCCTATACTGATGATATATCAACCACCATCGTAACACCACTGCAGCACCACCATTCATCATCTCAACTCAACCATCCACTTCACTGTGACCAACCCGGAGCTGGCCCTGCACCGTGAAGCACCACCCAAAATGCCCAGCCCCTAACCGCCGCCACTGGAGCTCTGTTGCTGTACGATTGAACTTCCGTTTCTTCCTCCAACCCACCATTTCCATCGCTTAGAGCGCCAGAGAGAACCAGATAATCCACTTTCCTCCCTCTATTTATGTGTGTTATTGCTTACTGATGTTTACGTCCTTTATGTATTTCAGTTCGGTCCGGAGAAATTTTTAGGTTACCGAGACCGAACCGAAAATCGATCGGTTCGGTTCAAACCGAAGAGGAAAAAAAACCACCTTTACCCCGACCGAAAACTGAACTGATCGGTTGGTTTTTTTGGTTTTTCTTTCACCCCTAGTTTACGAGTCGTTATAGGCATGAATAGAACGAACCAGAGAAGAAGCTTCTGCAATTTCTGGGTTTTGTCTAGCCGAACTAAACCATGCGGCCGCAAACAAAAACTTTGTGGCCGCATAACTCGAATACCTTGGGGCCGCGAACTTTACCCGGACGAAAATAGCGGGCTAAGTCTTGGGATCCCACACGACGTGGTGTACCCATGATTTTATTCGGAAAGTGTAGAAATTTGTTTTAGAAATTTGAAGCTTGGATCCTCGATTTCGCGCGAGGATCCCGTACTCCGTTTGGGGCGGGGATGAAGGATAAAAACAATTCCCTGTCGCCGGCCACCCAATTCCAATCACCTTCCACACATTTCTGAATTTAATACGTTTGGTCTACTCTACTCTTGTTGTGGCCTTGCTTAAGAGTTACCCAAGGGAGTTCTTCAATATTTTCCGATGCAGCAAATGCAGGGTATTTCTATTTGGAGTCTTGGACTATCGGCCGCAGCAGATTGAGGCGGCCCCGCCAATATGCACCTTCAGATTCCTGGGTTTTTTTTCCCCCCGCTTTTAGTGAGAAAACCAACGGAAGGACTTAGGAGAAACTAGTGAGACGTAGCGCGTCGGTTCGACTTATTGCTCACTGTATTGATTGAGAAATTGTAGTCATATTTGATAGCCAAGCTGACATAATATCTAGCATTACTCTCTTTTGTTCTAATCGGATCAAGTCTCGCATCACTTTCATTCCTTTCACATAGATCATATGCCCACATACGGATCCTCAAATCTTCCTTCACTTCTTTCTACGGACAAGAAGTTTCCCTTTCATTTTTTTTTCCCTTTCCTATTCATAACAACGGATGTATTGGTTCAAATGCAAAACATTAAACTCATTGCAAATTACCCTTAAAGCTTAACCTTGCCATCTAATTAAACTTATTCTAAAGACCAAACATTGACGAGAGTTGCAGCTATCAAGCTATTAAAATGTTGTGCACTCTTTACAATGCCCAACATGCTGGCATGTTTTGATGATACCATTAGTACCATAGGAAGATTTGTTCAATATTTTTTGGACCAAATATGAGAACATGAATCTTTTTAGTGCACATATCGAAAGTGAAGACGACGACTCTGCCAACATCTTAAGAGTGAGCATTTAGAAAATCAAGCCAATATTGCCCTTTGAATCTTCTTTTATTGCAATTAATAGGTCATGTCCTTGTTCCAGAAGTGAGAAGGAGCTTGTTGACGCCGTATTCCACTAAATAGTTCTAAATCTTTCTCTCAATCTCTTTTTTCCAAAGTCTCTCTCTCTCTCTCTCTCT
>BPLS01000135.1:751033-787147 GCA_019656275.1 Rhododendron kiyosumense
GAGAGAGAGAGAGAGAGAGAGAGAGAGAGAGAGAGAGAGAGAGAGAAGTATTTGTGACAGCTTAATAACTTGTAATAACTCTGCTAGTGAATCAGCAGCAACACAATTTTCTCCCAAATTCAGCAGTTCCTGATCACAATTACAGAGTCGACCCACCTTGACTTTTTTCTTAGTAATTGGAATAGCTTTCACGTGCTTGTCGTTGGCCTGGCAAGACCCTGCTGGTGGCTGCCACTTCCTCACACTTAAATGCGACCAGCTCTGCCTTCCTACTTAAGGCATCCGCAACCTCAAGAGGTTAGATTATTGCAAGGAAAAGTGATGACGGAACAAACTACCAAAGAAGAAGAAGAGCCACGAGATGCTAATTGGAGAAGAACTGACCGGACCTGCCTTCCCAGAAAGCACGAGCATACGGATTCATAGTGTACTTTCATTTTCTTATTCCGCTGCAAGCACAAGGGTAGACTCAGGGATTTGGGTGCCTCGCTATCTTCGATCTTCGTTTGGGGTGTTGTTCCGAATCAGCTGCGGCCGAGTGCCGCCAGTGTGCGGTTGTGGAGGGGGGAAGAAGAAATCAGTTGGGAAGAACTTGTACAGAAGTCCGGCCATGTAAATATGGCCGCAATTTTGTGTTTTGCGGCACAAACTCTGTGAATCCTACCTCAATCAAGAAAAGTATTCAAACCCTAGCTTGAGGGGCAAACAAATTCACCTCCGACACCAAAAAATCGGAGCACGCTTAATCCAAGCACAAACCTAGAAAATCTAAGAGCATCTCCAATAGACTCAATCCAATTCTAGGCAAAAAGACTACCCAAAAGGCCAAAATTAGTGTTTAGCTAGCCTTTACAAAAATCCAGAACCCAACAGCCTAAGCAATTGGGCTATTCAAAACCCATTTCCAGCTCTGATTATAAAATAAAATAAAATAAAATAAAGGCCCCATTTCCAGTTTTCCGACTCTTTATCCGGCATCCCTTCTCTCTCTCTCTCTCTCTCTCTCTGAAAACCCACAATTTGCTACTTCTGTTCGTCTGTTCCTCTTCACCGCCACCACAAACCCACAATTTGCTTGGAAACCCAAATCAAAATTACGGCTCTACACGGGTATATACATACACATCCATATATATCCATACACAGGTATAATCGAAACCACAAAAAATTAATCGAGTCTACAAAACCCAGAAGAAATTACCTCTGATGTAAGAGTTGCGTCGTCGCCGTCTATTTACTCCTTGTTCACGATCAGCCTAACAAAAGCCCCACAAATCCCACATGCTGGGAACCCATATCTCGAAGGTTGATTTTGATGACAAAACTCTGGTTTCCAAACAGAGAGAGAGAGAGAAGTGGACGAGAGAAGAGCAGGAGTCGCTGTCATCTGCACCATGCGTCCCCACCACCATACGATTTTACCAATGTATCCCCACACTAAAAGACAAAAAATGAGGAGAGGAAGAAGTAATTTTGGGACACAGACGGAAAACTTGAACAGTCAAAAAACCTATTAAAGTAAATTTTTATTCGCGTGAACAGTGCTCAAAACAGGACGAAATGACGAATGTGCCCTTTCTCAACCAGGTATATTCCAACCAAAAGAATCAGATTTTTTCCAGCCCCGTTTGTTAATCCTCTTAGCCTTTGGGATTGGACTATCTTGGGATTGCTAATACTTCGTTTGGTAACCAAAAATGAGTTAGGACTACGAATCCGATGGACTAATAAGCCGGGGGACTTGGTATTCGTAGTCCGAACCTAACCCTTTCTCATTACCAATTCCTTCTCATTACCAATTTCTTCTATCAATCTAATCCCATCATTTAATCCAATCTCAAACAAACATGATATTAATAATCCCATCATCTAATCCTATCTCAAACAAACATACTCATTATCAATCCCTTCTTATTACTAATCCCATCTCCTTACGAATCCCAATCCTAATCCCATCTCCTTACGAATCTCATCCATCTATCACTGTTATCAAACGGGGCCAAGGACCAGATTGACAATTCCCTGCTTTGGCTTCGTGGCTTACAGGATGTCAATCCTCCTTTAGGAAGCCAAGGAGGGAGATTGAATGTTAGTGACTGAGGTGAGACGATTTTTGTGTGATTTCTAAGTTTCTTTCATGAGAAATTTTTCAATGCCAAGTGGGTACGGCTGATGTGGTGTCCGCTTGGCACATTTGAACCGTTTAAAAAATGTTTTGGACAATCCGGATTAAAAATAATCTACCCGGCACAGAAAAATTTCTCTACTTTCATCTTGTGTATCACCTGGGAATGCCGTAAGTACTACTGTGCCCATCCACTAACACGTTTGCGTGTACAGGGAGGCTCCCCTGCAGGCTGCTACCCTTGGGGTCAACTGTGAAGATTGGTTTTATATTTGTTACTGGAGTATTTTATAAGGGTTGACTTGAACAAACTTATTCAATTTGTTGTGGCTTTGGGTTGAACAAAACTTGAGGGTTCAACCTATGTAAACTTATACTAAGAGTTTGTTTTCCATGGAAAGTTTCTAAGACCTCTGGATCTTCCTCACCTTTTGGGTATGTGCATCTGTTGTATCATCTGTTATGCTGTCTTTTGTTTCAAATTCTTCATTTAGCTTTCTCGTTCGCCCGGTAAGCTAGTCACTTTCGTACCCCAATCCTCCTTACTCCTCCCTTGCCTGTTTCTTATTGCAAAATTTCTTGATTTAGCTTTGTCTCGTTTGCCAGGTCAAGCTCCCTTCTATACTCCAATGCTCCTTACTCCTCCATACTCTTCCCTTGTGGGCCTGTAGTGACCGACACCCATGCTACAAACTGTTACTTTCATACATTTAGCAGAGAGGAATATCTATGCAAAAAAAATCAATATGATCAGACATTAGGAACTCAAGTGTCTGGTCACAAAGTGTATGGCTTAAGTTTTGGGTTATACGTACTTTACTGTCCATTTTTTGTATGAGTTGTTTACATAACTGCCGATATCTAATGAAACTAATTTTTTTGCACATATGTTATTCTCTGAGGATATATGAAATTAACAGTTTGGATCATCGAGAGGCCCACAAAGGGAGAGTACGGAGGTGTAAGGAGGATGGGGGTATGGAGGGGAGCTTGCCCTTGGTTCTCCATTAGATTTGATTTTCTGTGTGTTCTCTTGACTATTTTTTCTTATTCCCATAGTCACACCAGCTTTTATATCGTGATTGCATACTAGTTCTTTGGCACAATACATGATCTTTGTAATTTTTTTGTATTCATCATTCCTGATATCTAAATCCGCGTTCAATGCTTTCTCCATCTTTTTGGGATAGCAAAAAATAGTAAATAAAACACCACAAATGCAATTTGTGATTTTTAATGAAATTCCCATGGAATTTACATTTCCTTGCTGGCAGTATCTGTTACTGTTAGTTCATCAATAATGAAATTCAAGAACTGATGATTGACTTTTATGTTGTGGTTATGATTGCCTTCTATTTGTATCTCTCACAATTTGTATCTGTTAGTTACATTTCATGTCATATAGCTCTGTTATAACCCAAAAACTGTATGCAATTTGTTGATCCTTTACTACTACTCATGTGACTGCAAGATTACCGGCATTCAGTCATCCTTTTTATCGTGTACTTGCTTTTTTGTTTGTTTGCTGTTCTTGGCGGCAGCAGTGTTCTTCAATTTATTCGCTTTACAAAATTCTTGTCCTTGCGTATTTGTAATACAACTGATCATTGTGATTTCAGAAGAGAGATTAACATCAGCAGGACAAAATGGCTCATCTTTGGCAAGTGTGGCTGCCTTGTTTAGTAACTCTACTGGTGGCTTTAAGCATTCCAAATTCACAAGCTCGTGTGACAATTGAAAATAGTGTAAGATCAGCTGTCTTTTTTTCGCCCAAGTTTGTGCTTGGACCGGGATCAGTAGAGAACAAATTCTACTACGATATTGGCTTTCCGAGAGGTCATATTGCTCTTAAGGATTTCAATGCTGAAGTAGTTGATGAGGTGGGGAATCCTATCCCCCTTCACGAAACTTATCTCCACCACTGGGTTGTGTATAGATATTATCAACGTAAGGGCGTTGAAGTTCAAGAAGCCAATGACACCGACCTTATCAACGTGAGAAACTCTGGACTATGTGATAATGGTCTTTGGCAATATTTTGGCTCTGGTTCAGAAACACGAAGAACAGCCACACATGTGCCGGATCCTTATGGTATAGAAGTTGGTAATCCGGCGGAAACTCCTCCTGGATATGAGGAGAAATGGTTACTGAATGTCCACGCAATTGACACACGAGGGGTGGAAGATAGGTTGGGATGCACTGAGTGCAGGTGTGATCTCTATAATGTCACAAGGGATGAAAATGGCAAACCGTTGAGTCCTGGTTACACAGGCGGCATGGAATGTTGTCATTATCAGACTCAGTGCAGGGTAAAAGAAGGCTTTAAGAGTGTCAAGAGAAGCCTCTTCATGAGATACACAGTTAAGTGGGTTGATTGGGATACTTCCATTAAGCCTGTTAAAATTTTTGTATTCGACGTGACTGATACCTGGAAAAAGGTGGACGCTTCAACAGGACACGCTACAAAACATCATTGCCTGGTGAGATTTTTCTTGTATACATTTTTTGTGTGTTAACAAATTTGCTGCTGTTATGTTCTCCCAGTTTTTGGAAATATTACACTTAAGGATCTAGATTAACACTTACCGAAGAAACCAGATCCTGTTTAAGAGCAGATACACAGGCCCCAAAGTACTTACTCAGGCACATAACTATCCCTTAGATGACATGACTCACCCAAGCCAAATGCCAAAAGAAAAAAAAAAGGTTCAAAACATTTATGGATTTCAAGTAGATATTGAAATGTAGAGCTTCAGGCATGCATAAGGGTTGTTATAAGTCAAGCTGTCCTGACGAAATGATGTGGTAGAATGCCAAGTATCATAAAGCTTTTGAAGACAACAAATAGGAAATCAGTTTGGAAGTCTAGTGCACAGCCGAGCGAATATAAGATTTTTGGTTTGTCATTCCTTGATTTGTCCTTTTAGATGCCAAGTCGATTGAACTTGCTTTGATACAGGTGGAGTATGATGTTGAGTCTTGCTCTGCGGCTGGTGAAACCAATGATGGTTGCACCGATAGCAGGAGAGTAAACCTGACTATGCCCACTGGTGGTAGTGTCATCTATGGTGTTGGACACCAGCATACAGGAGGGATTGGTTCAACTCTTTATGGAGAGGTACTCTGCAAAATAAACAATCCCGTTTCTTGTACACATTCTTATAATCTATGTCAAGGTGTTTGACGGTGTTCAAGTCTTTTTTGTGTGTTTTTATTTTTTGCTTGATTGAGTTAGGACGGACGAGTTATCTGCTCTTCAATACCAACTTATGGAGAAGGAAGTGAAGCAGGAAACGAGACTGGTTACATTGTCGGAATGTCTACCTGTTATCCTTATCCGGGATCAGTCAAAATATCTACTGGGGAGACTCTGGTTCTGGTATCTAATTACAGTATGGGCCGCCAAAGGCATACTGGAGTTATGGGACTTTTCTCCATCTTGGTCGCTGATGCATCGCCAGTTGAAGTAAGAGTTCGATTAGCCTTGTTCTCTCTTAATTATATAGCCGTTAAGCCATATCCTGATGCCGTTGAAGAAACTGCTGAAATGGTGCCTTGATCATGTTGGATATGTATCGAAATGGACACTTTGTCAATTGCGTAGACACACATAAAGCACATCACAACCAGGGGCGGAGGCACACTAAGTCAAGGGGAGGCAGCTGACCCCACTGCCTCCCAAATTTTCTTAGGGATATGTATAATTTTTATCCCATTTTTATTTATTTGACCCCACTTTAAAATTCATTTTTGCCCCAACCAATACATAAGGATTTTGTACTTAGGAAAAAGATGAGTCAAAATAGAATTTTCACCCACAAAATCTCCAAAACGTGAACAGTGTTTCATTCATTCTTGCTAAAAAAATCTAAGTTTCTTGGAAAGATCTGTTCTTTATTTTCAAACAGGTACTTCTCTAACTCTTCTTCATCTCTCTCTCATCCCAAATCAATCTCTAATTTTGCGCGGGTTTCGTTCGTTTCTGGGATTAGTGCTCTGTTGTTTCAAAACATTAGTGATTAAAATAGTTTTATCAATCGGTTCCAAAGTATGAAAAGTCGTCGAGCACATTAGTGATTAAAATAGTTTCATCAATTGGTTCCAAAGTATGAAAAGTCGTCGAGATCAATTGTGAATCGAAGCTATATTGTTATTAATGGATATCTACTTTTCGATTAACTTGTTAATCTAATTGTTCCTTTTAATTAGCAATCAGAAAAAGTGAATTATACATAGTTCAAATTTTCGACTCCACTTATTCAAAATTCTGGCTCCGCCACTGAATTCACAACTTCAATGAAATAAGTAATGTTTGTAAGCTAATCGATAAGGTTTGCAATAGAGACGGCGCCCATTTTTCACTTCGCTATTTGACAGTTTTGAGTCGCCGAGAGACTTAAACGTGTTTTGTATCATCGATAAGCTTTAAAGATGATATTACATTGACGGCTCTCCTAATTTTTCATCAAATTACTCTGGAGTCTCTGAGCCTTTGATGTTCCTTCCTTTTTTTGCAGAAGCATGAAGTGATGACAATTCCGGTTTTCCTTTGCGGTGTAGCCTTCTTGTTTGGAATCGCCATAGCTATCGCTGTTGTTGCTGTTGCGTACCGGAAATGGAAAGCAAGAAAGACTGGCTACCAATCAATCACAACGTAAAACTTGAAGACTTGCTATCGATCAATCACAATGTTCACGTCGCATGATTGTAGTTATGTGGTTCATCTCCAAAGACATTATATGCTGGTACTAGATCATCGTTCTGTAATACTTATGTTGTACAAAATCAATGGAAACTTTGTCATCTCCGAACTGGTTCATTTTGCCGTCCGCATTCGCTAATCAAATTTGATTCAAAAGCTAAATAAACAATTTGCACAATCGTCCTTGCCGTTCATTTTGTAGAACACAATGTCTAGATCACCTATGCAAAAATGAGCCTGACTGTGCATTGCTGTGAAGGTAAACTATGTGGTCCACTCAAATGGAAATTGATTTCCGATCAACTTGATTGACGTACATATCGAGACCTATAAAAGAAACAACTCGGATCCTTAAATGAGCCCACAATAAATTCTATTTTGTTTTTTTCGGCTTTAGTTTATCTCATGTGATCTTCATGTTTAACAAAATAGAAACTGGATTACAATAATGCTACGTAGCATTATTGACTTGATTATGCTTCTTCAATCATAAAACTTCAGAGTTTTTCCCTACTATGATAAAGGAGGAACAACGAGAAATTAATTGATTATTTTGCTAACAGAAAGGAATGGTACATTAATCAAGCTAAAATAATGTGTTTGGTTTGGTATTTGAAAAATAGTAGGGGCAATAAGTGGAGAGAGATAGAGAAATAAATGTTGAGAGTATGAAGAATTTAGGGGGAATTTTTTGGAAAATACTTTTTGAAAAGGGAAGAGAACACAGCATAAGTTTTATATAGAAAAGTGTTCTTTTGCACCATACATTTTTCACTATTTTCAGTCAGTATAGTCGATTGTGGTCTAGTTTTTGGGTCTCTGGTAACGGGTCTTTTTGGTTGTTTTCCCTAAATTTTTATACGATTTGGATCAATATTTTGACATTAATCGTTCGTCTTTTATAAATTGAAGCCGAAGAAATTTGAGAAGACAATCTTTTAGTATCTTTAGTATCGTCTTATATGAACTTTTTATTTTAACTTTTGGTATATCTGTTTTTATACTTTTTTGGGCTTATTTACCTTTTTGGTCCCAAAATATTAGCAACTAGCCAATTTCGTCCCCAATATAAATATTGTCCAATTTCGTCCCTTACATTTAAAATGTGTGTCAATTTGGTCCCTACCCCTAACGCCGTCTCTCTTGTCCGTTAAAATGGAGGGTATCAATGGTATTTCATCCTAAACACTACTACAAATAAAAAAAAACGACAAATTACTCATCTCTCCAAATCCACCACCGACCCACCTCGCATACCTGTTCTACCAGCTTATACCCGCGCCGCCTCATCTCCACATACACATCAAAGGTCTTGTTCAAATCACTTTCTTGACCAGCCCGAAACACCTCTCAAGTTCCTCGCCTTTGTCGAACGTCCGATTAGTAAATTAACGGTGGAGATGTTGCCGTGCACGCCTGTACGCTCCATGATGGGACGGATGGCGTCGTTGCAGTGGTGGGGAGGGGATTTAGAAAGCATTAGGAGGATACCATTGTAAGTGAAGGGGTTGTGGCGGATATCGGGGATATGGGAGGGGGTAGAATTACAAGAAGCGGAGGGCAGGCGTAGCCTTGAGTGGCGGCAGACAGCGATCCGACGACCATCATTCCCAATTGAGGCGATCGGCGCACACAAAAAGCTGGGGGAAGGGGACGGCGGCCAGGAGCGGCTCGATCTTGTCCCCGTCGTCGATGTCCTCCTCCACCTCAACGGGGACTGGCTCCCTCTGGTCGACGACTCTGTTGATTAGCTGAGTTACGACTGTGCTCCGCCTGCCAATGAAGCCGACCAAGACGGCATTGTTCGCGATGAGGGACTGGGACTGGTGATAGTTTGATTGGGTGGGATTGGAGCGGTGAGAGCAGGGTGGTTCGGTGGTGGATGAGGGCTGAGTATTTTTTTGTTTTTGTTCTTTTGTTTTTTTTCATTTGGTGTAGTGTTTCGGTGAAATACCACTGATACCCTCAATCTCAACGAAAAGGAGGGACGACGTTAGGGCTGGGGACTAAATTGACACACATTTTAAACGTTAGGGACGAAATTGGACAATTTTTTACATTGGAGACAAAATTAGCCAGTTGCTAATACTTTAGGGACCAAAAGGTAAGCCACTTTTCTGATTATTACCTTTAAAAGAGAAAGGATGTAATGTCAAAATTACGACAAAAGATTGAAAATATAGTTAAAAATTCAAATAATACCCTATGCCTTTAGCATTAAGTAATTTAGTCCAAAGGCACTCTTCTTATATCATGAGAACTCAAGGAGAAATTGGTTCAGTTCGGTTGGATCGGGAATTCCATTTTCAGAGATGGTGGGCGAAACCGAAGCCGATTTCGGTAAAAAAGACTCTGCGAACCGAAATCGATTTGGAGTGGTTCGGCTTGGTCGAATTTTTCGGGTTGGGTTGCAAGACTTCTAAAACATCAAAACCCATATCCAAAACTACTACTAAAATGTCGAATCCCCTAGCCAAGACTACTTATAATATCAAAACCTCTATCGTCTCACTTGGTCCGGTACGTATATCTCAGCTCAGTTTGGGAATACTTACAGGTATTGACTGAATCGGGAAACACAATTTTTACTCTTTCGAAAACCGAAACCGACCAGGACCAAACCTAGACCGATCGAACCCAAATTTTCACCCTCATGTGAACGGTGAACCTATCAAACTGTACCAGCGCAACTGCATACTCTCTCTCTCTCTCCTATCTTTCCAGTTCCTTCCTCCCAGTCCCAGCTCACCCCCATTGATTTTCTTACAGACAGAAACCTGTACCGATATCCACAGTGTGTGGAAAAACGCACAATAGCGCCCCATCGAATCACCGTCCACATCCTCTCTGCACGTGTCACTTTCCTCTCAAATTGTCTGAAAAAAATCGCCCATTGTCCTCTCTCTCTCTCTCTCAAAATTCCAGTTCAACGGTGTACTTTCTTCCTCCTCTGTTTATCAGACTCTCTTTATTGACTCAAGAATAATAAACCATTGAACCGGGTCAAACAACCGGATCGACCAAAAATATCCGTCACATATTCCCATCACTGTTCGCGTTCCTTTTTTTTCTTCTTCTTCTTCTTTTTTTCCAAACCTTCAGAATCCCAAGCCGTATGCCCCTATTCCACTTTCCGCATGAAACGATGATTAGGGTTTTCAATCGATAGAATACATTCCAGATCTCTCCGTTTTTATAGGGTTTCAATGTCTGGGGCGGCGGCAAGAGCTCCGGCCGCGGGGGATAACCGGAGACCCGGATGCTGCAACCCGGTGAGGAAATCCGGCCCGGTATCGATGGACCACGTGCTGTCCGCATTGCAAGAGACCAAGGAGGAGCGGGACGCGAGGATCCGCAGCCTGTTCAGTTTCTTCGACGTGGCGAATTTGGGGTACTTGGATTACGGGCAGATCGAGGCGGGGCTGTCGGCGCTGCAGATACCGGCGGAGTACAAGTACGCGAACGACCTCTTGAGGGTGTGTGACAGGAACAGGGACGGACGCGTGGATTACCTGGAGTTCAGGAGGTATATGGATGATAAGGAGCTGGAGCTGTACAGGATTTTTCAGGCGATTGATGTGGAGCATAATGGGTGCATTTTGCCGGAGGAGCTTTTGGATGCTCTTCTTAAGGCTGGTATGCTAGTTTTCCTTGTTCCTCCTACTCTCTTTGATGTGCACTTTTCTTAGAACTAGAAGCACTTAGTAAGATGTGAGTGGGATGTGATTTTGTTGTGGATTTTGCATGATAGAAGCATAAAGTGTACCTGCATTCTAGTTGTTACTTTGAGAATTCCTACACAGCTAGGGTGTTGAGTAGAGGTGTCAAACGACCGGGCCGTGCACGGGCAGGGCATGAAAGGGCACGGCACAACAAATTCTAGTTTTTAATTTCATTGAATAAATTGACTAGCTACGTTATTAATCATAGAAAACTAAAATTAGTACTACATGAATACCGCTAATTACGATAAGTATATATATAGATAGTTGGTACACAATTTTTTTCTTCCAACCGTCCACTTGCAGGGAGCCCAATAAAAGTCAGAGCAAATTTCCGTATAGAACTGGCCCTAAAGGAGTTGATAGCACTTGGGAGGTTTCAAACATGGGACCTTAGGAGGAAGCAAACCCTAAGTCCCAAGCCTTGACCACTAGGCCAACCCCATGGGGTTTGATATGCACTTTTGTTAGAACTAGAAGCAATTAAGATGTTTGTGGGATGTGATTTTGTTGTAGGTTTTGCATGATAGAAGCATGAAGCGTACCTGCATTCTAGAATCTGGTTGTTACTTTGAGAATTCCTATACAACTAGGGTGTTGTAATGGGTATATTACTTCTCCTAGTTCCTCTCTCTAATTTGCACTTTTGTTAGTAGCAATTGTGAAGTTGGAGTTTCATAGTTTGTGGTGATTTAAATTAGTGGGATGCGATTCCGTTATGGGTTTTTGCATGGTAGAAGCATGAAGCTTACCTGCATTCTAGTTGTTACTATGAGAATTTTGCTGTATATTAGGTTAAATATATGTTATATGGAGAATTGGTCTGTTGTGATCCTGGTAGCGTTACTGGAATGTGAGGTAAGAGGGTAGGCATAAGCTGAGACATTTCGGAAGGAAATCGGATGAGAATTAACGATTAAAGAAACAAATTTTTAACCTTGTTTCTATATTTTTTTCTCCACAACCCGAATTGCGGAAATTTTAGGCTTTGGCAGGGATATCACGTTGTTTCCCGCTTGCTTGTCCTTGGATTTCTTCTTTCCAGCGTAGAATGCCAATTGTTGAGATGTTCATCTAGGTAACATGGCCCGATGGCCACATGGTTTTTCTTGCTCCAAAGTTGAGTTCCTGAATCTATCATGGGTAGGATGTTGGATTGGCATCGCTTCAATGTCAGAGAAAAGAGGAACCTGAGGCATTCTTATTAAACAAAATAGATATTATGAACCCTCTTAACATATGTTTGAACTTTGAATGGATAGTTAGTAAACATAATGGCGTTGTTAAGCTGGTCATTGACAACTTTTCGAGGTGTCTGAAAACTCTGATCTGAAAACATCAGACACTTGTATTTTAGGATTTGGCAAAGGATCGTATTCTGACTAACAGCCGAAAAGGTCCATCCTCTTTGCTTTGGTTGTTACATCTCTCTCTCTCTCTCTCTCAATTACATACATGGGTAGGAACTCTAAAGACCCTTTCTTGCCCGAAAGGGTAAGGGCATTATAACCCTACGCAAGCTTTCTAATAGTGTTGTAGAAAGAATCACCTCTGAATTATGATTTTGCCCATTAGCCGGGAGACTACATAATTACTAGAAAGTCATTACAGAAACAACTGACCTTAGTTGCATGAAGCAGGAGAGGGTGTGGGGAGTGAGATGATATAGAAGAATCTAACGTTGGGAAGGTCTATAAGAGCTTGTATACATGTATAAATATTGATGTAAATAAAGAAATAGATACTCGAAATGTTTTATTTTGTTGTTAGTCTCATTATACATGTCAATTAATAGATCAGGCCAACAGAAAATATTGTTTTCGTGAATATGGTAATACTGTCTTTAAGAACATGAGCATATTTGAGTTGATATTATTCTAGTATCTTATGAATACATATGTTCTCTTATTCGGTATCCCTTCTTTTGTTTATTTCTTTTGGACTTTATGTGTTTGAGAGGTTATAGCCTAGTTGGGAGCACGCTCACAGGAGCGAGGTTTTGAGGTTGATTCCCCACCCCAACTGTTGGAACAATAGAAAAATGAACCTGAAGAGCTTCTCAAGTAGTAGCAGCATAACATCTGCGGATGGGGGAGATAGCCCCAGATCACTTGGTCAGTTCTGAATTTGTTCAGAAGAAAATGAGGGAATAAGGGCCGAGGCCAAGGATCATTGGAAAATGGTATGAGAGACTTTGCACAAGGGAATACCAACACTTTGGATAGCTATGAGATATAAAGATCGTAAAGGGAGCTAGAGGAAGCGAGTTGTCAAATCATAACGAAGTTTAAGAGCCATCTGGTGGCCTAGCCTAATAAGAACAAATACAGACACAGACACGTATGAAGATGGGACATGAGAATTCCACATATACGGGGATTGGGGACATAGACATGGTTGGGGCACATGGCAAAACATATTTGTGTACTCATTTTGGATAGAAGATTTAGTAGTGTTGGGATTTGTCTCACATCGGTTAATTATCTCCTCCAAAACTAGTATATGAGCCTTAATAGCCTCTCTACTCCTTGCCAATTGGTTTGGAGTTGGATGCTTTAACATGGTATCAGAGCTAGGTTTTCGGAGAATTTGTTCTCCTTTATTTTTGCCATAAGTGCACCGTTATTTGTTGTGATCCAAGTGTTATGGATCCTTTGTTTACCTCCCCACATGCGAGTTGGTGGTCACACGTGCGGGGGAGTGTTGGGATTTGTCCCACATCGGTTAATTATCTCCTCCAAAACAATTGAGCCTGGGCCATTTTTTGCCAATTAGTTTGGAGTTGGATGCTTTAACAAGTAGTTATTCATATTTGACATTTTACCGAGGAACAACCAAAAATACTAGTACACATAATAGTTCTTACCTTTTGTTAAAACATCCAGCTCAAAACTAATTGGCAATGAGTGGAAAGGCCATCCAGACTCATATACTAGATTTGGAGGAAGTAATTAACCGATATGGGGCAAACTCGAACACTCCCCCACATGTGCAACTCCCAACTCGCATGTGAAGAGGTAAACAACCGATTCATAACACATGAATTACAACGAACGATGGTGCACTTAATGGCACAAACAAGGGGAAAATATTCTGCGAAACCCTAGCTTTGATATCATGTTAAAGCATCCAACTCAAAACCAATTGGCAATGAGTAGAGAGGCCGCTCAGGTCAGATACTGGTTTTGGAGGAAGTAATTAACCAATGTGGTGCAAACTCCTAACATCTTTTTTTACTTTTTAAACATTGAGATTTATTAATTAGTACCATTGTCGTCATATTTCTTTAAATATCATAATTTTCCCTAAATAGGCTTTTAACATTATATATTGATCCCTGACATGTCCTACCTGAGACACAAGCATATCCAACATGGATATGGCAGTACTTTTGAGTTTGAGAACTTTACTCATAGTCTAGGAACAGTTAGAAGGAATGCCTAACCATTAACCAAGAAGCATATAGCCTTTAACAATTCACCTTTAGTTCATTGACCTCAAAAAGTAGAAGTTGAGAGACGAATCCTAAAGATGTCCAAGAAAAGATGCTCTATTTCAATCAATAAGTATTCTTTTGCCTAAGCCCAATTTTTGTTTTTGGGAGACAAAATTGTTATTGGGTCTTGGGTGCGCTCATGCTTATACACTTCATATCACTTTGGTACTTGGGCAATGTGAGACTTTGCTTCACACCTTCCCTCATGCGCAGCTTGCTCACTTAGCGGCACTTGCTGTGTACAGGCCAAAGATACGCACCTTACCCATCTCTGGTACCTAGCTCTGATATCATGGTCTTGGGTAGAACTCAACGCCAAAAGCTGGCTATTGAAGTGAGGGTGCCCTCAAGCTTATATACTTCATATCACTTTGGTACCGGAGCAATGTGAGACTTTGCTACACAAACTTCCCAAGAAACTTTATTACCATTAGGGTGCGTTTGGTTGAATGGAATGGAATGTGAATAGCTATGATGCACCGACACGGATACCGAAACCGACACCGGGACACGGGAATTCTAAAAAAATGGGGACACAGACACGGCGGGGACACGCCACGTGTGTGTGTATATATATATATATATATTTATTTATTTATATAAATAAATAAATTATTATTGTTTAGCACCCAAAAATTGTAAAAAATTATAATTTGGCCCCAAATTTTTTTTAAAAAAAATTACAGTTTGTCCCCCAATTTTTTCAAAAATTACAGTTTGGCCCCCAGATTTTTAAAAAAAAATGCAGTTTGGCCCCTGCCGTGTCCCCGCCGTGTCCCCATGAAAAATTTAAATTAAATTATGGGACACGCCATGTGGTGTATCCCGTATGTGTCCTCGAGGCATCCCCGCGGTGTCCTCGTGTCCGACACTGCGATACCTCGACCTCTAGAGGTGTCGGTGCTTCATGGGTGAATAGGATTGGAATGTGAATGGAATAGAATTGGAGGAATTGAGAATGGAATAATCATTCTCATTCTCATGTTTGGTTGTACTTAGGAATAGTCATTCTCATCTACTATGGAATAGTGTGGCAATAGCAATTTTTGGATTGACAATAGTAATTTTTGGAGTGGCAATAGTGTCACACCAAAATTACTAGTGCCACTCCAACATTCACTATTGCCATTGGAATGACTATTCCATTTCAACTTTGATTCCATCCAACCAAACATACCCTTGTGGACAGAATCAGATCCAGACCATAGAAATTGTTTTGAGGAGCTGCTCAATGTGGTTATAGATTGAGCGCAGAAGGATGAAAATGTGAACTCCAATAGATTTGGATCCTAAACAGGATGGACTTGGATATTAGATCCCAGTAGTTTTGAATTGAGGAGTTTGTTTTGGTTGAACTCAGGAGTTTCGATTGGTAAAGGGTAACGTGTTTTTATTTCAGATTAGTTCATTGGGAGTTACTGGAGAAAATATGAACATAAAAACTATAAATACTGAATATGATCAGTAGTTGATGAATGGTGATTCTAGAATTTGGTTGACAACATCTTAAAGGTATATGTATAACTGGATGGGTGGAGTAAATATTCTGTACATCGAAAGAACAAGTGGTATTGTTAGTTGAAAGTCTTGCTATGAAATTTTGACTTTGGTTTGTCCTAACAGGGACCTTTTCCATGGAATTGAAGCTTGAGTGTGAGCCTTTTTTTTTTTTTATCTTTGTTATTTTCGAAAGTCGTTGACCAAAAAAAAAAGAGTTAAAGTTGCACTGGATCACATACCAATGGTTTGATCTAGTTGGTGATGCCGATGATGAAGTAAGGTTCTTCTGCTGCGATTGCATCTTGTCTATTTTCTCCTCGCTTTGTCTATTTCAGAATTCTATACGTGTCATTTTCCTAGGTTTTTCTAATCATGATAATTACACATATCTCAAGCCATTAGTTTTTTGTTTTTGTTTTTTTTTTAAATTGTGGGGCATTGTAGATGAACTTTGCTATAGTTGCTCCCTTGGACAGTTCATGTACTTGTTTTGCATTGAGACTACTGTGGTTTTGATGTTGTTGAGATCTTCCTCACAATTCTGGGGTTCCCTGTTAGATTTTTCTGTTATTCTTTTGTGGGATGCCAATCGGGAATTTTTCCGTCATACTTTTGTGGGATAGCAATCGAAGACTTTTATAGAGCCTGTTACTTAATGCTTTTGCCATGTTCCATCTGGGTCATGGTAAATAGTCTTTAGAAATCATCCAATCTAAAGATAATGTCCATAATATGAATTTAAGTGGAAATGTTTTGCACATATGAATATCTGTTGTGCTGTCTTCATCTTATAAGCCAAGGCAGCTCTTTTCTGCAGGCATAGAAATCGAAGATGACGAACTTGCAAGTTTTGTGGAGCATGTTGATAAAGACAACAACGGAATTATAACTTTTGAGGAATGGAGAGATTTTCTTTTACTGTATCCCCACGAGGCAACTATTGAAAACATCTACCATTACTGGGAAAGAGCCTATCTTGTAGATATAGGTGAACAGCCTGTTATCCCACATGGCATTAGTAAGCATGTCCATGCAAGTAGATATTTGATTGCTGGGGCTGTTGCTGGAACTGCTTCTCGTACTGCTACAGCTCCTCTTGATCGGCTAAAGGTTATTATGCAAGTACAAACTACACGCACTTCTATAGTTCCTGCAATTAAGAACATATGGAGGGAGGGTGGGTTTTTAGGATTTTTCCGAGGTAATGGGCTAAATGTTTTGAAGGTTGCACCCGAAAGTGCCATAAAGTTCTATGCTTATGAAATGTTGAAAAATGCCATTGGTGATTTCAAAGGGGAACGAAAAGAAGACATAGGAACTTCTGGTCGACTTGTGGCTGGAGGTCTGGCAGGCGCGGTGGCCCAAACTGCCATCTACCCCATGGATCTTGTTAAAACTCGATTACAGACTTGTGCTTCAGTAGATGGAAAGGTTCCTAGCTTAGGCAAACTGTGGAAGGACATATGGGTTCAAGAAGGACCAAGGGCCTTTTACAGAGGGCTTGTACCATCGCTTCTTGGTATTGTCCCTTATGCTGGCATTGACTTAGCTGCCTATGAGGCCTTGAAAGACATGTCAAGGAGATATATCCTTCATGATGCTGGTACAGTAACTTCTGTCTGAATATCTCATTTTACTATGTCTATCACATTTACTATTTTTTCAGCTCGTTTGCTATTGTTTTTGTTTTCATTTAAATGGCTACAATTTACTCCAGAACCAGGCCCTTTTGTGCAACTAGGATGTGGGACTATTTCGGGAGCTCTTGGAGCAACATGTGTTTATCCGTTGCAGGTTATCAGAACAAGGTACAAGCCCTAATTACACCTTGGGTTTTTCCGTGTTTATTTCAATAAGTTATTTTTATATGCTCTCTGCTGGTGCTGATTTTAGTTTTTGCTTTTCAGACTGCAAGCTCAGCGTTCTAATACAAATGATGCTTACAATGGAATGGCAGATGTATTTCGGAGAACACTTCACCATGAAGGTCTTAGAGGTTTCTACAAAGGGCTTTTCCCCAATCTTCTAAAAGTCGTACCATCTGCAAGCATAACGTATCTGGTTTATGAGGCCATGAAAAAGAGTCTAGATCTTGGGTAGTGATGTTGTGGTCCACCTTTTGATGGCTTCAAGTGTTGAAGCCCGACTAGTACTGCTGATGACGAAAAAGACATGGAAGACAGAGAATACTAATTGAATAATTGATATGATTGTTTTAAGTGTATACGTCATATTGAATTTCACGAGATACGTGCAAAAGGTTTTTGTAGTCCACATTGGTTTTTTTAAGCTTGCCCTAACTCACCACGCGGAGAACTGAGTATTATCAGATGATAATACTACGGGATATGTGCAATACTTCTAGGTTTTTGTAGTCCACATTGGTTAGTGTTTATTTATTAACAACAGTTGCGGAGAAGTGTAAGACATTGTTCCACAGTCCACTGGTTTGTCTTATAGTATATTTATGCCTCTTTTCAGTGACTTCGTGGCTAGATGATCTAGTTTTTTTCCATTTTCTGGAGAGGCGTGGAATTGAAAACTTTCTCCATTAGTCTATGATAAAGTTGTCTAGTGTTGTAATTTATTTGGATGTCCTTCATGTCCATGTCATTTGCTGCTTAATGCACCTTCCCACTGGTGAAACTGGGGACTGTGAGGAAGCACAGAAGGGATGACTGTTGCATAGTTTTCCCCTGTCTCCAGTGGTTTTTAACTTATGAATCGCTACTCTCTGTGTCTCTGTCTTGAGAAGGCAGAGGAGAATCCCAGTTCTATCTTTTTGTGGTAAAGGTGTCCGTTTGAAGGATTAGGGTAAAGGAAACAGAGAACGAAACAAGCAGCAGCAGGGACAGAAAGGAGAAGGTGCCTTCTGGAAAATCACCGATAAATATGCACGGTTCTGCATGTTGTTGGGAGGTTCTTAACCTTCTTTCC
Organism: Rhododendron kiyosumense; assembly: GCA_019656275.1. NCBI lineage: Eukaryota > Viridiplantae > Streptophyta > Magnoliopsida > Ericales > Ericaceae > Rhododendron > Rhododendron kiyosumense. Next base: position 769,516 of record BPLS01000135.1, read on the forward strand.
CATTTTTCATTTAGCTCGTAGAAAGGTATTGAAAAGTAACCTGAAATGCAAATGGTAACCTTAGATTGTATTTCTTGGGGAAAAAAAATAGTGTTTTTTGATGTTTTATTATTTGTTCTTGCGGTAGTAGATATGTTTCTGTAGCCAACAAGCGCAGACAAGAACAGTAGTTAGCGAGCTAGCTAGCTGCATCTCTTGTGCGTCGACCCACATATGGTTGAATTTCTTTGAAATCACCTCTGCACATCATGATTCATTATTTTGCTGTTGAAGGCAATGAGCCGCAATCCGTTTAATGGAATAAACCAAAATCCACTTCCTGGCTCTTCCATTTTGATAGAATTCTTGGGGGAATTGGTGAGGACGGGGAGTGGAGGAACTACGGTTGCTGATCCCGAATATAAACACTAGGAGATGTAGAGGTTGGTTGCAGATGGATGACCAAACCATGAGAAATGTTCTGTCCATTGGCCTTTCATTCTGTTCTGGCAGACACCAGATATGCATACACTTGAGCAGGGAGGGAGAGCTGTAGTAACTCAGGAGACTAAGCTTTAACCCCAGATGGTTTCCTTCCTGATGTAAATGCAGAGGACTCAGTGGTGTGGGTTCCTTCCAAACATGGTACTTACAGTATCAAATCTGCTTGGTCTGCTACTAGGATGGTCTACCCTAGGCAGGAATGGAATGACACTGTGGTTCAAAAAGCATACGCCCAGGTGGGCTTTTATCCTTTGGCTAGCTATGCTTCGAAGGCTGAGTACTAAAGATAGGATGTTGGCATGGGGGATAATTCATGATGCTACTTGTGTCTTGTGTACTCTTGGTAGTTTAGAATGTCCATCCTCAAAATCTGTTTGGTTGGATTTGTTGCGGAGGAACCAGGAAACCAGGTACCCCATGAAATGGTGTTGGCGACAAAGTTGATTGGTTTATTGCGCAGTCTAAAGGGGATAGCTTCAAGAAGTGTGTCCTCAAACTCTACCCCTCTGCTGCTGTCTATAATATCTGGTGTGAGCGTATTGTGAGAATTTTTCAAAAGAGATCTCTAGATTCTTTCTCCCTCTGCCAAAATTTACAATTCTGTTCGGGAAGCTTTGTTGTCATGGCGAAATGTGAAGACCAAGCAGGGTAATCCTTGAATCCCCTCATTTGTGATTGTTGTACATAGATATGTCTTGTTTTTCGTTGGGCCTGTTTATTTTGCTGTTAAAGTCTTTTTTTTTTGTTCCGCTTATGGTCTTGCATGACCTCTAGTAGTGTAGGATTTCCTTTGTGGATGAGTTTTGTGTTCTTTTTTTGTGTCCTTCGTTTGGGCGTTAAATGAAAAGTACCGTTACCGGGAAAAAAAAAGGCTGGAAGTACACACAAACATGCGCACACACATATGGAATTAACCAGCAGGATTTCCTTTTTTCCTCCTTTTCTATTCCGTTTTGAGACGCTTAGCAGGATTTCAGGATACATATATATATATATCCACCAAATACCATTTATTTCATAACAAGGGAGGTTACAGGGTAGCCACTAATGGTGTTGGGAATGAATGGAAATACAAAATGGATTTTAGTAAACCCTGCCACTGCCACACAGAATCACAAAGATAAAATTTCCAAAGTGTACGTGAAAGAAATCACAAAGATACAACAAGCCTGCTCAGTGAGCAAAAACAGACACAGTTAAAGCTTGAGAAGGAACACTGGAAAAAAAAAAGAGTCGAAAAACCATAGAAACTGGAAGAAAGGCTTTGCCTTCCCTTTGCCTCTTTGACTTGCCTGCTTTTATACCCTTGTTTTGTGTGTGTGGAATCACATGTGGAAAAGGGTACGTCCAGCCACATATGATCGAATCGCGGTCATCTTCTTCTTCCTCTTCTTTCTCCCCATATTACCACCACAAGGAAAGAGATGGCCTTTGTTTTCTTTCCTCTACTACTTGGTATATATAGCATGCCAAAGTAACCCTATCGCGGTTATTAAATACTGCAAGTCGGGTACATACGTGTATGCATGTGAATATTGGGACGTGGATTCTCTAGGATGTGCGAGTGGGATATCAGACATAGGGGTGGATAGTTGGTTCGGGTAATTGTACTATTTTGTCTGTAACAGTTATTTAATGGCATAGGAAAAGTAGTTGTAAGAACTTCATTTTTAGATGGACAATTGTTTAAAATCACTATTGTGACGGAACTTCAAAAGTTGTTCACACCAAAAAATACTTCTCCCTTTCTAGTTTCTATATTAGAATAGATATAAAAAAATATTAGGAAAAAGGTATCACATTTTGAATGGTCCCCCATGGTAATATTCCCATATTAGGTCATACTTATCAGTTATTACCCACTAAGAATATATTTATGCTTGTTAGCTAAGATAAATCCAGAGAGATCGAGAGAAAGGTTAGTCATATCCGTGTAGAAAAAGTTGAAGGCAAAGATATCATAATATTAAGGGTGGCCAAAAGTTTGATTACAAGTGTCATTGCCTTGTCAAAAGAAGGTAATTAAAGGATAAACAAATAGGGAAACATTAGTTAAAGAAGCAAACAAAAATAGAAGGTCTAAGAGTATCCATAATGCTATAATCAAAAGTTGCCATATCAGCTTTTGATTATCCATTTAAGAGATTGTTAAGATTAACAATGTAGAGATCCATAATGGCATAATCAAAATTAAATAACTAAAAGTTGCCACATCACCTTTTTAAATTACAAAAAAACTAAAAATTGTGAATAGGAAATAGTTTTTCCTAAAATAATTTTGAGACTAATAAAAACTATTTAAAATAGAAAATAATTTTTGAACTTTTTTCAAAACTTTAAAAAAAAAAAACAGTTTAAAGAAAAACAGCTTTTGTGTAACTACGGTTTTTGAAAAAATAGTTTTTATATAAGAAAAGATTTTGAAAAAATATATTTTCTTGTACAAAACAATTTTTTAAAAAAAGAACAATTTGTTTTGTATAAAATGTTTTTTTTAAAAATAGTTAAAAAACAATTTTTGGGGGAAAACTGTTTTTTAAAAACAATTTTTAAAAAATAGTGAAATATTTTTTTTGAAAACATTATTGAAAAAGAAAAAGGGGAAGCGGGGGTGATGGAAGAGAGAACAATTTTTTTTTTTTTTTGTAATAATGAGTGTATTTCATTGAGAATGTGATATTTACTAAATTTGGTTATTGATAAAAAGTTGTTAGTTTTGATTATTCAAAGTCTAAAATTTGATTATTTCTAAGGAGTTTGTTAAGTTTGATTATAGTATTGTGAGCCATATTTTGCACTAACATTATTAACTTTAAAAACCTATCACTTTTGATTATGCCATTATGGATACTCTAAGTGGAGAATGTTAGAAGTAAGATATTGTCCTTTTTCTCTTTAAGTTCAGAGGACAATCACTTTGGGCCGTCCATTTATTGGCATAGACCCCATTGAAATTGTTCTTGGAGCATCTTACATGCGTCCAAAGGCACTAATCAAATTAGTGGGAGACATCAAGATGCTAAACGTCATTAGGGTTCCATTCTTGGAGTCAAACCGCATGAAGTAATTATTTATAAATTTTCAGCGTAGATGATGGACTTTGATCGGATGAAGAAGGGGATTAGTTGAAGTGCGAGTAAACTAATCCGGACATCCCTGACCGTAAAAAAAAAAAAAATTAATTGGAAGATTTGTTTCATAACCTATGAATGGCCCAAAAAAAACCTATGAATGGCCCCCGACCATGCTTTTTGATAACAACTTTGGATAAGAAGCACAAGTGGGAAAACGATTTCAGACCTAAAATCATGTTAGAGACATGACCTCATGAACAGTCCCTTTGGATGGAGTGATTTCAAGAGAAAAGAAAATTTGATTTCTAGCCAAATCACTCATTTGGATTGACTATTTTGGTAAGAAATTGAGAGAAAAGTACAAAATAAAATATTTTGATTGGCTCCTCCTTTTTCTCATTGTATGAGAAAGGGCACTCCTTTCTTATCTTATCCTTTCTCACCATCCAAAGGAGCTAGAAGTGCCTAGACTTGAGATGAGAAATATGTAACCCAAAACTCTTAAGAGTTGGCTCCGGTGGATTTTTGTGATCTTTTTTATGTAAGAGATAGGCTCCTTACCATTTACATGTGCTTAAAGGTTTATAATGAACCAAGCTGCTCAAGTTTGAGTTCGTGTTCGCTTGTTAAAAACTCGCTCTAGATCGCTTTGTCATATATAGATATACACAAACAAAGCTCGAACATTTTATGCATCACATTAACCTTTCAAACTAATCTTGGACAAGCTATTACTCGATTCGTTTAGCTATTTGAGATCAGCTACTCTAGTAGAGATCAGCTCGCATGATAAACCAAACAAGGTTGAACATATTTTCAGAGCTCGTTAAAATTTCAAACTCCGCTTAAACAATTCATTGCTAGGCTCTGTTTGCTCGTTTACCAATCCGCTCCCACACATGGCAAGGGGTGTTTCCGGCGTGTTTTATGTTCTACAATTTGAAACAAAAAGGTCGAAATTACAGATTTTAAAATGCTGAAATGGTGTATAGTTTGCATCTGTATGTTGTTGGCACTAGGCAGAAGATCATTAATTTGTGCAATCTATGTTGATTTTGGTAGATGAATTTGCTACTCAAAATCACCAATACCTTCTCCCTGCAATCTCCTAAACAAAACCAAACTAGAGTTCACAGCAATACAGGTTGCCCAGAAACACCAAATGTATGTCCCTTGACATGAATCAGGATTGAGCCAAGCTCAAGGGTTTCTAGATTAATTTTGAAGAATGATTTAGAATGTTGTTAAGCTATATCTGTTTGGTATGGTTTGTGTTTTCTTCCTTCTGTTACCCTTATGTAAAGAAAACTGTAAATTTATTCATTTTTCTTTTGTTAAAGGGGTGTTCAGGGCTTCATCCAACTAATCTCTTGGGCACATGTAGTTCTTCGTTCCATATATGTCAGATTATTATTAGACCTGCATCGATCATGGAGTAATAATATGGTCAAGAAAGAGTGAAAACTAAAATCGACAACGAATTACTTTGGAAATGTGAATTTGAGACATGGATATATTCAAGTGTAACAAGTCCTAGGTTAGTGGGAAATAATGGCAGAATGTCTGATACTATGAGTCGAGTATAATTATAATATACTAACAGGCATCCATGCCTGAAAAGAAATGTATACAATTAATATGTAGAGTCCTTCACATTTGGACACAAGGGTGGACGTGCCGGAGTGGTTATCGGGCATGACTAGAAATCATGTGGGCTCTGCCCGCGCAGGTTCGAATCCTGCCGTCCACGCTTTTGGAATTTTCCATTTTCCAAACTACACAATCTCCTTCTCCCTCTATTTTCTTTTTGGTAACAGGACTCTCTCTCTCTCTCTCTTGGATTCAATGAGTTTCACGTCTTCATAAAGAATTCTTCAATTGATTAGAGATTTTAGTCCGCTTCCGGTTCTAATCTTTTGGATTCAATGACTTTCCACATCTTCATTTCTGTTCAAAAGAATTATTTAATTGATTAAAGATTTTAACCACGGATTTAGTCCGCTCTCGCTCCTAATCTTCATTCTGCCTTTGACTCATTTCCAGAAATTTTTATGCAAGCGTTCACCCATGCGCGCGCGTTATGTGACCAAGTTAGAAATGCCCGCATTGGCGGTGCAGCTATCCTTGGTCCAGAAGTGAAGTTCAAATTTTTTGAATCACTGTTGAGATGAAAAATGAGAATGAAAGAGCAGCAGATCAATGCGGGTAATATGCAAGCAATCCTCAAACCTCCTCCGCACAACAAAACACTGCAAGACCATCGAACAACTCCACCAAGTCCACGCCCAAACCATCACCCGCGGCCTCCTCTCTCTCCACCCTTCTTCCTCTCTCCTCCTCACCACCATCCTCCACTCCCTCACCTCCCTCCTCTCCCCCCACTCCCTCTCCGATATTCACTACCCCCTCGCCATCTTCAACCAGATAAAAAACCCATCGACTTTCTGCTACAACACCGTCATTCGGGCCCACACCCTCCTCTCCTCCCCCCTCGACGCCCTCCTCTTCTTCGCCCGGATGCGCCGCCTCGGTATCCGTCCCGACGCCCACACCTTCCCCTTTGCCCTCAAAGCCTGCGGGCTCAACCGATCGCTTTCGCTGACTCAAGCTCTTCATTGTCAGTCTGTTCGGTTTGGGTATTCTAGTGATGTTTTTGTTGTCAATTGCCTCATTAGTGTGTACTCGGTTATGGGTAGGATTGACTATGCGTATCAGGTGTTTGATGAAAGTTCTGATAGGGATGTTGTTTCGCACAATGCTTTGCTTAATGGGTTTGTTAAGGCTGGTGAGATCGCGCGTGCCCGTGAAGTGTTTGATGAAATGCCCGTGAGAGATGCCGTGTCATGGGGGACAATTATTGCTGGGTATGCGAAACTGGACCTGTTTGAGGAGGCCGTTGGATTGTTTGATGAAATGATCTGTTTAGATGTTTCTCCAGATAATATTGCGTTGGTTTCGGCTCTCTCGGCTTGTGCGCAACTAGGGGAGCTAGAAAAAGGGAAGACTATACATGAGTATATTGAGCGGAAGGGGATCCGGGTGGATGCATACTTGTCAACCGGCTTGGTGGATTTGTATGCCAAATGCGGGTGCATTGAAACTGCTAAGCAAATCTTTGAAATGACGACTGAAAAGGCTTTGTTCACGTGGAATGCAATGCTAACAGGGCTTGCTATGCACGGTCACGGCCAGCTATTACTTGATTACTTTTCAAGAATGGTGAAGGCCAGAGTTCAACCCGATGGGGTGACCTTCTTGGCTGTTTTGGTTGGTTGCAGCCATGCGGGTCTTATTACTGAAGCCAGACGGCTTTTTGAAGAGATGGAGTCTGTCTATGGGGTTTCTAGAGAGCTCAAGCACTATGGATGCATGGCTGATTTGCTTGGGCGAGCTGGTTTGATTAGAGAAGCGATGGATATGATAGAGGACATGCCAATGGGGGGCGATGTGTTTGTGTGGGGAGGTTTGCTCAGTGGATGTAGGATACATGGGAATGTAGAAATCGCGGAGAAAGCAGCTGAGCATGTGATGGAGATAAAACCTGAAGATGGGGGAGTTTATTCAGTCTTGGCAAACATTTATGCCAATAAGGGGCGGTGGGATGACTTAGCAAAGATAAGGAGATTGAGGGATTCTACTATGGTCAAGAAGAATGCTGGCTGTAGTTTGATTCAATTGAATGGGGTTATAGACGAATTTGTTGCAGGAGATAGCTTGCATCCTCTAACTGGTTGAGATATGCTTTGTTTTAAATAGTATTGGACAGCATCAATTCGAAGCTCTTTAGGGAAATTTTGAATATATATCTTTTAGTTACTTCTTTTGTTGTATCATTCATGATTGTGTTATGAAAAAGAATAGTAAAAAAAAAAAATTGAACTTCATTCACACTTATGTTGAGACCTCAAAAGTTTCAAAACTGTTGGGGAAGTTTATAGAAAATGCTTATGAATAGCCCAAAAGTAAGTAATAAAGAAGTGACTGCTACATATGAGAGATTGCATGAATTGGACAAGCTGAAAAAATGTAGTCATAACAGTACTTGTACTACTAATTGATCTTCATAAAGAACCCCATCATGAATGAAATTCTAATTCTTGTGAAGAAAATTAAAATTGTTCTTGGTAATAGAAACTAGTCTTAGCTTCCTCTTACTGATGCTGAGATTGCTTCCATGTTAGTACCATGCTTCACAGCCTTAAGTGGGCAAACGTGGAAATAAAGGTATTGGATATAGACCCCTGCTCAGCACCAAGGTCAAGAGGGTGGATATAGATATGGATTATGGAGTTTGTTGGTTTTTGCCTAACTGCCTTTACTCTTTAGCCTTTGTTCTCCTTAATATCAGTTAGAAAGTCAACTTGCAGAGAACCCACTTAAGAGTTGAGATTAGGGGTGCACACCGGCCCGCTAGCCCGTCCTACCCAGCCTATTTTTTAAGGGTTTGGAATATATTTTTAGGCCCATCGTGTTGGGTTGGGTTGAGTTTTTAAGCCCATTTAGTTAATGGGATGGGCTTGGAAATATCTCTTGAAATCAAGCCCGGCCTGATAAAATAGTAACAATGATGTGCATAATATATTTATACTATCAAAAAAATATTACGAAGGAAAATAAAAACTACTCCTATACCTATTATACACAATACACTTTTTCTAATACATTCATATACACATTTTTTGATCTACGTGTAACTATAATTATTATGATTGTAAACTCTTATTTATAAGAGTGGAGATCATTAACTTATACTTTTATATACTATATACCTTAGAAAAATAAATGGGTTAGTTGGACGGGTTTGGGAAATGAAAGTTTCAAGAGGTCTGGGTTTGGAAATACGAAATGAAGCCCGATTACTAATGGGTCGGGCTTGGACATGCACAAGTCTCGTTATTATCAAGTGCAAGCCCGGCCCGAACCTGGCACTATCCGGCCCAATGTATGTGCAGCCCTAGTTAATATTCCACTTGGGGGCCACTTACAGAAAAGCCAGAGAGTCCTAACCCACTGGAAATTAATCTATTTGATCCTATATTGTGCTATTTTGGAGCTTCAAAAAATGGAGATTTGTGTAATTTTATGTCAGAGAAGGCGTGTTGTGTTGGACACCAATGCTTAAGCTCCTAAAAGCATGTCCGACACTTCTTCAACGTGTATAATGCCCATGGCAAAGAGGGAGTTTAGTGACTCAGGGTGTTCAAGCTAGCTTACACGCACCTCAACTAATCCAGATTAAAGTCGATGTGAAGTTTATATGACTAGCCAAACAAGAGTTGGTAGCACCTTAAAGGTTTCAAACCTGAGATCGAGAAGGGAGCAGACCTAAGTTCCTTGCCTAAACCACCCGGCTAACCCTTTCAGGTTATGAAAGATTGGTCTTGAAAAAGCTATAAAACTTGCATTCTCTTACATTTGAAATTGAGATTAAGTCCATCCAATATTGTTGCTCCTTATTTATCAAGCGTTAAGCTACAGTTCTGGAAGTTACTGTACAAAACACCGTATTCCCAGTAATGCGGTGCAATTTTCAACCAGAGTCAGGGAAATCATCCCTGCATAAATTCGAGGGTGGTTTGTTCAAGGTATGGCGGTGAGGAAGAAGTCACTGATCATTTATTAAACCATCTGCTTGAAGTTTCCAGTTGATGTACAGTAGTCCTCAAAGGCTTCCAATATTCCACGCAATCGGTCTCACTGTGCCTGCGAGGACAATGAAGGCTCTCTCTAAGTGACTTTGTGATATACAACGACACTAATTAACCTGCTGCACTGATGTTGAAGAATGAAGTCTTGATGGTACTTCAGAAAGATTTCTGGCTTAAAAGTATCCTTTCGATGATGGAGTGCAGATAGAGAGGAGTACCTCTGACATCTTCGGTCTCCCATATTCAGGTACGTACCATTTTCTTGTTTAGGTACCTTCATTTGTTTTGGCAAACCAAAGTTGCCGGTGCATATAGTTGGGTCCCACACATCAAAGTGAATCTCAACCACTAGTTGCTCTTTTCAAGCACTTTCAAGGTAAGTTTTTTTTGTCCTTAGCATTTTCAGTGAAATATGCATCCATATGCAGGAGAAATTCATAAGTTGCCTTTATCTAACACTACCAGCTTGGCGCAGACAAATATAGTACATAACCAATGAAGGAGTGGTCTGTGTTGGCGCAAACAAAATTAACTTAGACGATCTAAGTGGTCTGTGTTGGTCTAAATTTATCTATCAACATGTGCGCAAACATTTCATGAATACTGGCGTAGACGACTCATGTCTTCTTTTGATATATCCGGGTTTATGGGATCTTAAAAAACCAATAATGGAAAGGTAGTGGAAACCCTCCGAGTACAATGACAGTTATGGCCAACCCTTGGTATCCTCATCGAGAAAATGGAAATTCAGCTGGCTATTCGTCTTTGCTTGGAAAATTTTGTTGGACAACCCAAGCAACAAAGAGAAATGCTGCCCCTCATCCAGGGGCCGATCACTATCGGCTAGGATAACGTTCCATTCTTCATGACAGCTTTTGTATCAGAAAACTCTAAGTAACTTTTGTGATTTTGTTTCTTGAAATTCCTCGGTCACAGAAAATCAAGTTCCTTGGAGGTAAGTTTCTGGTACTTGACATAGTGTTTTTCCCCTCGCTCTGTGTCTTTTTCTTTTGGGTGAAATGCTTTTTGGTTGCCGTTCATTTTTAGCCTACCAATCGATGAGAAGTTGGAGTTTTTGCTGCTTTTGGACGAGCAAATAACCTAAATTTGGAAGATCCCAGCTTGGCTCTGTCGGTTTTTTTGTTTTCTTCGTTCTTCCAACTTCTTGTGATGCTTGGCAGAAGTTTCTGTAGAAATCATTGAAGAAAATGCTTCTTCTATTAACAACTTGGTCTCATATGCCCATGAAGTGCATACAAATAGGGGCATTGTTAACTCTCCATCTTTTCCTTTTTTCCCTCTACCACTATGGCCTCCCTTGCTCTCTCCATATGTGTTGCAGGGTCATGGTCCTTTGTTCCAACACAAAAATTTATTTCCCTCAGTCCAGTGTACTACTCCTAATGAGACGAATTTCAAGTATTGAGTCTGGAGGACGAAAGATTATTCTATGCCCCTGAGGCATCGCCACATTGTGTCTCAGGCCCTTTTTCCACCACACATTATTGTGGGGCTAAGAGAAAGTGTATCGACCGTATCATAATTGTGTAGTAGAGAAAAGACTTGGGACATCACGTGACGGTGCCCCAGGGACACTAAATATACTTTCAAGGTCGTAGGATTTCGTGATGCAGGGCAAGACTTAGGGATGCCCTTTTCTTGGGTAAATATCATTTATATACAAAAAAAAAAAAAAAAAAACCAAGGATATACAAGGGATATTCCCCTCTGCCAGAGAAACAACCACCAAGGCCTAAAAGAAAACTGTACAACTACCACCTATCAACAAGAACAGCACGAACAAAATTAACTACTGCAGATCTTAGGTGAAAGAGAGAAACTTATACACGGCTCCGCGCCATTGATAGATTATTTCTAATTCAGACAATCCAAAATATTTTTGGACGACTGAGATTGAGCGCCGTAAAATTTATTTACGGCTCCTCCGTAAATAAGTTTTTCTCTGAGTGAAATATTCCAGATTCGACACAACTTGGTACTAGAATTGCAGTTTTTGATTCTCTCAAAAACTAATGTGTTCTACCCTTTGAAATTGACCCAAGATATCGACAATATAAGTATAATTTTTGGCATTAAATACAGGTACAAAGAAAAATGGAATCCTAGTAGGGGGGAAGGATTCTTTTCTCTATGTCAACGTATGAAAAGTACTTTTATTTGGTCACACGTGTAATTTCCAATTCTTCTCAGACATACAGTTAAATGGATTTTACTTTGGATTGTGATTTTGGCACTCCAAAATTGATGAAGGGACTTTAAAACTGAACTGTATTGATATACAAAAAGACATCGTTTTGAAGTCCCTCTATCAATTTTTGAAGTGTTAAAATCTAATTTCCTTTTACTTTTCGTGTGGTGTCAAGCTAAAATGTACAGTAAATTGCTTCTAGAACTTTCGTTGGCCTGACTTTTCTGTTTTGTTTCCTTTTTATTTTATTTTATAGATATTTCATTAGTTTTGTTAATTTTCAAGATTGAATATTAATATTAATGAGAAAAGTATAAAAATTATTTTACAGATATTTCATCAGTTTTCTTCATGTTTTAAGATTGGATATTAATATTGATGAGAAAAGTATAAAAATTAACTAATTATGATCAAAATTTTAAAAACTTGTCAATAATAATAACTTACGATTAACGCATTTTTTGTTCATATGTTTTTACTTTTTCTTTTCCTCTAATAGAGAGGACAGTAAATAAGTATATGAGTTTATTCAAATATTTTTACTTTATTAATTCATCTAGTTAGATAAATTCAATAATTAAATAATTTGATAAGAAATTAAAAAGAACTTTTCAAAAACTTACCGATTGAAAACATAAATCACTCTCTCCGTCCCAATTTGCTTACTCAATATTTAATTTTGAATTGTCTGAAAATGTTTGCTCATTTTCTAAAATTAGCCACAAAGACTTGGCAAACTACCAATTTTACATTTTCCACTCCTTTTTACTTTCGAATTGAAGTATGCATTTTCAGTTTTGAAGGATAAAATTGAAGACCTAGACACTTTTGACTCATTAAATTGATAAATTTTTCTTAGTAAGCAAATAAATTGGGACGAAGGGAGTAATTAATATTCCAAAGACAACACAAGAATTCGGCTTCCATCCAGTTTCCAGTTTTAACAATTTGTGGGCCCTTCTTGGATCAATAATAATAATAATCAAAACTGTACACTTTTTAGAGCTCGTTTAAAACACTGACTATATAAAAGTTCATGTAGAATGGATACCATTTGATACAATTTCAAAATGTATTAATCTTGTAATAATAAAAAATGTATGCAACACTGAATTGCATCCTATTTAACATATTTATCGGAAGCTTAACGCATTTAAAAATCCTATTAAACTGTATCGGATCCACATGATCTCTCACATGGCTTGTGTTATCAATGAATTCTATAAAACGAACGGTTCCGATCATTATTATAGACACAAAAAAAACCCAAAAATTGTCGAAACTGAACGGCGGACTAGAGGGGAAGGAACTGGACCCGAGCCGTGTCCTCGTACCATGTAGTTTCACGCCCACCGCACTTCTGCTACACACTAGGAGGAGGTCGTTTTACGAAAAACACACGTGGCTCTCTCCCATTGGCTCAACGCACGTAGAACACGATTTTATTGGTTAGAACAACTCGACGCCACCCGGCCCAAGATCTATAAATACCTGAGTCTCCAGATTCGCTCCAAATCCGATTAACCAATCAACCACTCTCTCGTTCGTCGAAACTTGTTAGGGTTTCAGCTCGACGATTCGCAGTCGTGCAGATCTCAGATCTCGCGGATTACTGCAGCAGAAGCGGTGGGGGGTCGGAGTTCAGTGATGGGAGAAGGAAATCGGAGGGTCGGCCTGCAATTTGGCATTCTGCTGCTGTTAGGTTTCTTCGCGGCAGCCCAGCTCTGCGCTGCGTCCGATCCGGTGAGAGACTTTTTTTTTCCGTACTATTTTGTGTAGTTCAGATGCGTGTGTAGTTGTGTGTTCCGATGCAATTAGGCGCGTTGCGATGCGTGTCCAAATCGTATTATGTGAAAGAGAGTTTAGTTTAGCAAGCTGGCTCGGACGCGTGCTTATCAAAAAAGGAAATATATTGAGTTGAGATTGATCCGTAATGGAATCTGAGATTTGAGAGGAGAGAATGGGTTTTCTTGGCAGTTTCTTTGTATAGGTGAAGGGGTAGTTTGGAAATTAGGAATGTGAGCCCGCTTCGTAACAGCGGTTCGCACGGAGAGGGGTGTTCCTTTACGATATGATGATGGTAGTTTTATAATGGACTGTAAAAATGTTAATGTGTGTACATGTTTTGCTGAGTTTTGTGTTTGATGGTGTAGATATTTTACGAGTCGTTTGATGAATCGTTTGAGGGGAGCTGGATCGCGTCTGAGAAGGGGGATTACCAAGGTATTTCTCAGAAATTCTGTTGTTTTGTATTTTTATATTGTGGGTGTTGTTTGAGTTGTTAATTTTTGTTTCCTAATTGTAGCCTTTAGTTGCAACTCTTCGTGTCTGTTTTTGATTGTTTCACTGATGAAACGTGTTCAGTTTTTGTTGGAAGTTATGGGTGAAGTTGGTATTTTTGCCTCAAATTTGGAAACACTGATGCGTTGGATAAAGCATAACCATCTCTCATACAAGCCCATTTCGGGAAATTATCATTGACGTTGGTATTTTTGCCTGGAAACTTGGAAATACAATTCGTTTTTAATGGATATGGGGATTGTAAGGATGATGATTGTTTGAAGTTGGAATGTATCAAGCATTAAAGCAGACATACAGACTCACAGAAGTAGCACACTACTGTTAGGAGAATCTTTAATCTGCATTAGAAGGATGAGACGTTTATGTAGCTTTTGTTTTGTCTAAAACAAACAAAGATGCAAGGACCCCAATGCTTAGTAGGCTTAAGTCTACACTGTGTTTATTTTAGGGTTTTGGTCCAAGTTACTTACTCCAAAACTCAAACTTGCAAGGTGTTTCATGTGTGTCAGACACAGGTGTCCTTCAATTGTTCGGAGCTTGTCCATTTCTCAAATTAAAAAAACTAGATATCACATATTTCAGACATTCCAACACTGCCTAGTAGTTTCTATGCTTCTTATACAGATGATCCATGATTGAAGCAATTTTCAGCATTTTACAAATATTGCCAGTAGTAAGTTTCTGCGTTTATAAGCATCGGGTATTGCCTTTTGTCTTCAACATGGTTTAGTGGCATAACATGGTTACGTTTCAAATAGGCAACATGACTAAAGATCAATCTCTTCTAGTTTTACTTTAATAGACTGAATTGTTTATCCTGCAAGCCCTTATGTGGAAAATTATGTGGTCTTGTCATAGTATTAGTATGTTGCGCTGTATGTATATGACGCCAATGTAGTTAAAGAGGAAGCTGTCAAGGCATTCATTTTGTTAGTAATAAATTTTGGGAAGCACCTTGGGCATCTGTTCTGTCTCCATTTTTCAAAGTAAAAAAGTTGAACATCGAAGTGATGCATAGCCTGGGTGGTTTTGAAAGTTGTGAATTCACATTATTGTGTTGTCTGATAATAGGCACATGGAAACATGCAAAGAGCGAGGGACATGATGACTACGGGCTTCTTGTGGGTGAGAAGGCCAAGAAGTATGCGATAGTGAAGGAGCTCGATGAGCCTGTGAAGCTCAAGGATGGAACTATTGTCCTTCAGTTTGAAACTCGCCTCCAAAATGGACTCGAGTGTGGCGGTGCATATTTGAAATATCTCCGACCTCAGGAAGCTGGGTGGACAGCTAAGGGGTTTGATAACGAGTCTCCTTACTCCATCATGTTTGGACCTGATAAGTGTGGGACCACAAACAAGGTTCACTTTATTCTAAAGCATAAAAACCCCAAGAGTGGAGAGTATGTTGAACACCACCTCAAGAATCCACCCTCTGTGCCATCTGACAAGCTAACCCATGTCTACACTGCTATTCTGAAGCCTAGTAATGAGTTGAGAATCCTCATCGATGGTGAAGAGAAGAAGAAGGCTAGTTTCCTTTCTTCAGAGGATTTTGAGCCTGCACTTATTCCTGCTAAGACGATCCCTGACCCAGATGACAAGAAGCCTGAGGATTGGGATGAGAAGGCAAAAATTCCAGATCCAGATGCAGTGAAACCAGATGACTGGGATGAGGATGCACCGATGGAGATTGAAGATGTGGAAGCTGAAAAACCCGAAGGATGGTTAGATGATGAGCCTGAAGAGATTGATGATCCTGAGGCAACAAAACCAGAAGATTGGGACGATGAGGAAGATGGCGAATGGGAGGCACCAAAGATTGACAACCCTAACTGTGAGACAGCTCCTGGTTGTGGGGAGTGGAAGAGACCAATGAAGAATAATCCGGCTTACAAGGGAAAATGGCACGCACCACTTATTGACAACCCTAATTACAGGGGTATTTGGAAACCTCAGCAAATTCCAAACCCCAACTACTTTGAACTTGACACGCCTGATTTTGAGCCCATTGCTGCAATCGGCATTGAGATTTGGACAATGCAAGACGGTATTTTGTTTGATAATATTCTGATAGCTGGTGATGAGAAAGTTGCAGAGTCATACAGGGTGACTGCTTGGAAACCAAAATTTGAAGTTGAGAAAGAGAAGCAGAAGGCTGAGGAAGCAGCTGCTGGAGCTTCAGATGGTCTCAAGGGCTTCCAGGTAATTGGTTTTTATTCATTGTTTTTGGTTCATTGTAATTAATTCTATTAAACACTAAGCATTCGGAGTTCACTATTGCAGAAGGCAGTGTTTGATGTCCTCTACAAGATTGCTGATGTTCCTTTCTTGAGTGAACATAACGCTAAAATTCTGGTAAGTCGGGATTCTTTGACGGGTTAACCTAGAATTTTTTGTGGAAGTCAAGTTTGTTATCCTACCATTACTCTGTTTTTATCGGTGCTTCGTTCTAATATTAAGTTTTTCCTTCCAGGATCTCATCGAGAAGGCAGAGAAACAACCAAACATCACAATTGGCGTCATTGTCTCCATCATGGTGGTTATGGTAACGGTTTGGATCAAGATTCTTTTTGGTGGGAAGAAACCAGTGAGTTTCTGATTCTATTATTGACTTATTTTACTCACTTTTTCGTTAGCTGATAAAAGGTAGATGCTTTGTCTAATTTTAATGATCTGGTGGGTTCCTGTTTCCAGGCAAAAGTGAGTGAGAAGACAAGTACCCCAGAAGTAGCCGAGACTTCTGACAATCAAGGGATTAGCGAAGACAAGCAAGAGCAGAATGAGAACGAAGACGCTGCTGCTCCTCCTCGTCGAAGGAGCACCAGGCGTGAGACTTAGAGAGAGAGAAAGAGGGAGAGAGTTGGTAGTGTCGTTAGGTTCACTTTTGGTAGAATTTGTTCAAATTGTCTCCTAAGCTGAATTTTTCTCTCAAAATCACGAGGTCTGCAATTTTTCTTCTTCTTGGTATTCAGGTTTGTTAGACAATGGATGTAATGAGATTGTAAATGTGATGATCCATCGGATTCTAATAGGTCACTTCTTTTCCTGCACTAAATGGAAACGTATTATGCGGATTTGAAGATTTTTTATGCTTCATGTTTGGTCCTGTTTGTCTATTACTATTATTTATCAGTTGAAATTTTTGATTATTTGTTTTAGAAACTTAATAATATGACTTGTGAACATGTTTAGTGGAATTTATCCTGTGTTTTTTTTAAGGGAAAATTCATCCTTAGTTATATAACCTAACACGAGTTTGTTATAGCATCTCCAACGGCAAGTCAATATGGAAGCTAAAGTTGTATTTTGGCTTGAAGGTAAAAAAAATAGCTCCAAAGGTTATCAAAATGGTAGCCAAAACATGGTTTAGCCAGAAATGGTTCTGGCCATTATGCCACATTAGATTTTTCACCAATTTCAACCATCAAATATCCAAATCAAAACAACTGCAAAACTCCAAAACAATAGAACAGTTTTCCAAAAATTCAAAGACAGATTTTGCACACAAATCAACTCCCAAATTGATATTGTCCTAAATTCACAATTTCTGATCGAATTTCAACAAATCAAACAAGATAAAAAGAGATTAGGAGAAAATCTCAACTTCCAATCGCGAAGTCGCTATAATCGCCATTTCGGTTATTGAAAATCACAAGGGCCTTAGTTTAATGGTAGAGTGTGACAACGAGTCAAAGAGAGATCCATGAGTTTCTGCTATTGTCCCTGGCAGAGAGAGAGAGAGAGAGAGAGAGAGAGAGAGAGAGAATGCTGAGAGATTGAAGTCATGTTTATGAGTAAGAGAGTTTGTTAGCAGTACGATTAAAATAACCGAACAGAACTTCACAAATAACTTCTATGTCATCAGTATGAATGATAATGGGTTTGGAGGTCGGGATTGGACTACTAATCCCACGGGAG
>BPLS01000135.1:797054-809880 GCA_019656275.1 Rhododendron kiyosumense
AAAACAACAAGACGTGAGTCACATGACATAAATGATTGTCTTTGAAATAGAAACTTTCAATGAGCAACCAGCCAACCACAGAAGAAATCAACAAGGGCATAAGGCGTTCAACAAATCAGAATGGTCCATAGATGAGAACTGCAACCAGAAAGAACTACGCAGAATTCCAAAAATCATATCAAATCTTGTCTTGGCACTTCATGTTGCTTCTAACAACTAAATCGCATAACCATCTCGAAGGAATCAGAAACAAAACTCTTAAATGACCAAAATAAAATATTAGTGGCCATCTTTCCAAGTTACTCAGGACATCTTTGGAGGGGAAAAGGGAAAAAAAGCCTTATCCAAGGCCTGAATAGAAAAGAAGGCATCTATTTTCCTCCGTGGCATACTGGACTTCATGGACAGTAATACAATTGTTAAGTGAAAGAAATTTCTTAAAAGAAGTTGATACTCCACATAAGCTGCAGGGAAATTTAAGAAATGGTCGTCAACCATTTCTCATGTCTAGAGAAAGCTTGAAAACTAAGGATTATGTGGCCGACAAGTCAATAGATCCAAGAGTCTGCTAAGTTGGGTTAAAAATCAAATCTACCACCGTCACGCTGCAAAATAAGACACCCAAGTCTTTCCAGTGGAGGAAGGCATAACACTGCATCGAAGAGATAATCCAGAACAAAACAGAATGACGTAATTGACAAAAGAATGGGAATGAATGGTAGTAATCTTCATCGGGATCAAAATGATAAATTTACTGATATCATCAGAAAACAATTTAATATGCTTCAAGGACATTCTAATTTGAACATAATAGCACCATATTGACCTACATTTTCAATGAGCTCCAGTGCCAGGTCCTTTGCTGATTCACCATCAGGATAATACACCGAACCAATCAAATTGCTGAATTTGTCAACACCCTCAAGGACGATGCGAACCTGTATGGGGTAAATCATTTGAGTCATCTAAGAAGAGGCAATGGATAAAGTGACGAACAAAAAACATTCCCTCACCTCTCTATTTAACACACGAATCTCTGTAAAATGCTTTGCTTCCCTTCCAAATGAATCTGGGGACACTTCAGTTGAGGACCCTGCAAGTCTCTGTGCTGATGTTAAGGGGGCATGAGATAAAGCAGAAGATTCCCCATTTAGGTCATCAGAGCTCATTTCAGTTCTGACAAAAGTTTCTGGTGCTGCCCTTCTTCCCATTGATGGTGCCTAGTTAGAAATGAAAGAATAATGGAAAAAGGATAAGAGTAGAAACCATGAATGCTAATACCAATTAAAACCCTTTGGAAAGGAAATACAGATTAGGTTCAAATTCGAACCTGGATCCCGGCAACAAGCACTTGGACAAACTGAAATTCTGGAAGCAAGTAAACACGAAGAGAGCTTCCATCACGAACATGCTCCACAATAGCTTGCATGGGGCTGCCCCTGTTAGAATTTAAGAGGCCCATTGCATCAAAGTTACTGTCATCACCAATGGCCGAGGGAGGTAAGTTCCTTATGGCTGCCTCAGAAGCACCTGGTGCCTGCCAGAAGCAGTTAGAAAAAACAGGCATTAACACTATCCATTACTAAATAGTCATGGTTAATTTCACCTAATAAGTTTGAACAAACCCAAGGATAGGACATGAAGGCATGTGTTTAGCATAAGATGGAAAATCAAGTTATTCCAGATTAAGTTGTAAAAGAATATAAATCACCCTAAACCTTGACACCTTGTTCAGGTTTTTAAAGCTTCACAAACATGACGACTACAATGTCAATTTGTGCACACAAGAAGGCCATAATATGTATAAAGACGAAGTTCATCCTGGCAGTACAAAACCAATGCGAGATTTGAGCCCTGAATAACATCCATCCTTCTCTTTGGTATATAAAATAGTTTCTTATATTACCAATATAAAAAAAATAGAAATGGATAATGATACTTATCAACGAATTATAGGACGGAATGATAAGAGAAACATGAACATTATCCAGCATCTTACAGTTACAACAGGGGCATAAACGTTCCTCCTAAATAGAATAAAGGGATGCTTTCTCAACGGAATACTGTTCACTTTCAGTTGAAAATTTCCACATGAAACATTTATACAGTAAGCCGCTAACTGAAACTATGAAACAAGACCCTTAAATCGAATGACTTCCAACTCATGACCACTATGGTCTAGCCATGTGAAACAAACCAAATTCAACAGCTCATGTCTATCAACATAAAAGTTTCCCTTTTTTTGAATATTGCTTTCAATGGATGTGGTTTCTCCTACATTTATGAAGGGTAATTGCCGTGTGTAATCAAAGTTTTCTTACTATGTGGGAAAAAAATCATACATTAAACAAATTTTCTACACGTGATTTGCATGCCAAAATCAATGAGTTGAGAGTAGCTGCCATTATTTATGGGAAGCACTTGTATGGATAAACAGAACAAACAAAAGTAATAAACTTAGACTAACCTTGCTCCAACGGCCTAGCCCTTGTTGCTTGGCTTGCTCCTCAAGGCGTAGCAGTTCTGCTAAGAAAGGACTAGCATCTCCCTTCTGTTGACTCTGCTCCCTAACCTGTGCCAGCCAGATTCAGTTTATGCCCGCATATAGAAACAAAATACGCTGTTAGAGATGTATAACAAATACAAAAGCGATATATAAACCTTTGCCCAGCCATCAGCAACAACCATCAACGAAACATTCTTATCTCCAAGGAAGACGGACCCAAATTCCCGTGATGGTAGAGTATAATCCACTCTGAAAGTGACATCCTATGGGAAAACAACAACCGAAACAGATTGGACAATTGCAGCAGTACCTACACACGCATCAATCAGAAAGACAACAAAAAGCCTTCATAGCTAAATGCAATTACATTAGCACCTTTCCTATACAAAGCTTCCTTAAATACTCCCTGCTTTCCCACGCAAATGGCTCATCCACACCGCTTTTACGCGCCTAGAATGTAATGGAGAGAAGGATGAATATAGAAACAAACAAATTGATAGACAAAAGGCTGAATATGAAACATGTAATGCAAGTTAAATTTACTTACCAATTTTGGGGCCATAAGGGATGACAAAGTAATCGTCTTCTCAGGGGGAATTTCAGCCTTGCTGCTCCCCATTATCACCAAACTATCCCCAGAAGGAACGGCTTTCACCTTTCCTCTCAACCATCCTGTGGCTCCAGCTGTTGACGTCATCGCAACAGCTCAGATCTGAAGAAAAACTATATCCATGTCAACATCCTCCAACGGTAGCAAAATTTCTTAGTTCTCGAATCTATAAGATACCACACCTAAATGAGGAAAGTAAAACTGCATGACACAAGCTCATTTGGAGAATTGGAGCTCATGACGAGCTACATACTAAGACAACAGTATCAAAGCATTAAGATAACACACTACCAATTTATGGTACAAGTTATATTTGTATCTATTCTTTTCTTCAGGCCCCCTATGACCCGGAATTATCAGGATTTTTACTAGGTAGATGAGTCCCACTTAAGCGTTTGTATAGAGCATTCTTTGTTGGCCTCTTCACTTAATAAGTTTTTTTTTTTTAATCACATTTAACACATTGAATATGCTCCACTCACAAGTATCCAAGTCAAAGAACAGGACAGAAAAGACGCAAATTATTCGCCACAAACATAAATACCACACTCACTCAAAAACTTAAACCGGCTTAAAAAAAATCGAATATTTAACTATTACGTGACAAAACCAGAGTAAACATAATTACCACTCTAAGTCAAAAACCTAAACCGGCGTAGAAAAAGTCGACTATTTAACTATCACACGACAAAACTAGCATACGCAAACACAAGAAAACGACCAACACAGCATTGTCCAATGGAAATAACGAAGTAAAACATTCTCCAAAAATGCAGTCAAACATTCTCTATAGCTTCATTAATGCCTATATCTTCACGAAAAAATCCGCTTGAACAAATCTCAGATCCACAATACACAACACACAATAAAACAATCAAAACCTCGAAAAACACGACATTCACGGCCTATAAGTACACCTTCCAACGGAGATTCGATGTGTACACGTCATTTCCACGCTCAAAAACTCACAAAACAACGCGAAGGCAGAGAACATCACCGGTCTACATCAAGAACAAATGCCTCTCAACAATTCACACATGCAAATCTGGAAATAGCGAATCAGCTTAATGTAGCATACACGGAGAGATCTAACGGAGCTGAAATTCAACAGCTACGCGCACGTGCATGCACGAGTAGGGAGCGAGATCTGGAGAGGGAAAAAAAACGGTTACCTGGTCGATCAGTGCAAAAGGAGGGCGCCTGCTCTGGATCGATCCGAATAAGAGAAAAACCAAGTCGATCCGATCGTATCAACTTTATCTGAATTCGAGCTAATTGAGAATTAGATTGCACCGCTGATACAAAATTTGATACACTAATTTATACGTGTATAGATATATATGTGTTGTATAGATATATCATATGCTTATGTGTGTGTAGAGAGAGAGAGAGAGAGAGAGAGAGAGAGAATACCGCGGAGATATGGTCCGAGAGAGAGAGGGACGGCGGAGCAGAGGAGGGAGCGAATCGGGAAATAGTTGGAGCTGATGTATGTGTGTATATATATGGGGTGGGTGTGTATATAGTTGGGGGAGAGAGGGGATGGAGGAGAGAGAGATATGCCCTTCTATTTGTGGAAAATTACGGAAAACGCCAATAAACTGTCTTCTTTCAGTCCACCTCAAAACCATCGAAAATTACTACTCTACTTTCCATGGGAACGGTGAAAAATGGACAGGTTTAAATTTGGCTCCGATTTTTATGACAGCGGGAATTTAGTGTGGAGGGAGAGAGAGAGAGAGAGATTTCTATTGGGTACTGCCTCTGCCCATCACAACTTTTGTGTGATCTTTGCTAAAAATATAAGGTTGGGTACGAATTTGTGATTGGTCTATAGAGGAACTTACCGTTTAGTACTATTTTTAGCCAATGAAATCTATCTGAATCGATGTGGAAGGTAATTTAATTGGAAAATGATATTAGCGCTCTAAAAATTGATACAGACACTCTAAAAAATAAAAGAAAGTGACTTTTGAGTTACACTGATTTTGGAGTGCCTGCATTAATTTTTGGAGTGCTAATATCATTTCTCATTTAATTTTGTGAGGCTTCTTGTTAGTCATGTGGTGTCGTAATATCAAACCATGATTTAAATCAAAAATGGGACGTATACTGTTGTTATCAAGCAATTGAGATTATTAGAGGGGGAAAACTAAAATTACCAAATGCGAGAATGCCTCTTTTATCTCTTGATTGATTACTATATTTACCACATCAACCAAATGCCATGTAGTCGTGGGATGGAAGAAATATTGCATAAGTTATAATAATGAGGGGCCGTTCTGCTTTCTCAAAAAAATAACTTTTACAAAAAGAAAATAATTTCAAACTCAAATATAATGAAAATGAAAATTGATTTTTCAAATTTTTTTGTACTGTTTAAAAGATCTCAACGAGATCTATCAAACAAGATCCTTATTGGTAGAAAAATTATTTACGTAAATATATTATTTTTGAGCTTGAAATTACCTTCTTTTTCAAGAAGTTACTTTTTCCAAATACTGGAACAGCCCCTGAAATGTTATTTTCTCGTCATATTAAAAGCACTGAAATTTTCTTTTATTAGTAGTTATTGTGAAGTGTGAACTGCAAAGGATATAAAGTGGATGATAAGAATCTTATATATATATATTTACACTATCTAAAATTATCTCATCCAAATGTTAAATTAAGTCAAACCCAATCCATAAAGCTAACATATCAGAATTTTATTGGACTCACCATTTTTTTCTCTCTCATTATCTATCTTCTTATGGATAAAACTGCAATAAAAAACCATCATCTCATTGGATCAAGTTTAAGAAAATATTAGCTGTAGTTTGAATGGATTATCTGGCTTATTAATAGTCACTCCGCTTGGTTCCCAACTATGGGATATGGGAGTAACTTTTAACTCTCGGCATAATTTTCAATAAATCTATCTTTATCTCTTTCCACTGATTATCACGTAACTCTCAAAAATAACTTTCTAAGACTTAAACCAAACAAAGCCATATGATCGACTAATTTGTTTTGACCCCTTTCAAATTGTGGCACTTTAAGACATTGACCCATATTTTTGTTTATATGTATCGCCTGAGCTGAAAGGGAAATATGTAGTTATAGACTTGATGGTTATATATTTGTTGGGTGTAGATCATAAATTTCTGAAAGAGATTTGTCAAAGAAAATATGGTAATGAAACAAAAGAGAAATTTAATTTAATTTTTTTTTTCACTTCAAATCCTCGAAGTTATTTTTCTCAACTCCATACTAAATTTTGTTATGGCAGCCGAACTCTTTTGCAAAATTCTGATGAAATTCTGTACAATTAGGATACTAAATTTCGTTATGGCGGTGAAATCGCCTGAAGCTTTAATATTGGGATTTGGTTAGATATTACAAGGAAAGATGGGGAAGAGAGTGATCTCATATCCTTTGTCCAAAAAGTGAAAAGAAGATAACATAGAGTACTACCCCACACATGAAAAGCACAGTTTCTTTTTATTTTCTTTTCCACTTTTCCCCTTTTTTCCGGGAAAAATACATGAAATTTACAAGTCTATATATATATAACTGCAAAACAATCGAATAGACCCACCATATATATATATATCATAAATGGAGGCTTCAACCGCACAATTGTCCAGGAGGGATGGTCACCGTTGGAGGATTCGGTATTGAGTCATTTGGTCCGAGATCATCGATAGGTGGTCGTTGTTTATGATGATCGGTGACCGACTGATAAGCTATGGCCAAAGCTAAAGCCTTCACATTGACAAACAAAAATGGAATTAAAAAGAGGGTCAACATCTCGAATGAACTATAATTCTTTTGTTCTTTGAACAAAAATAAACTAATTCAATTTCGACACAAATTTTTTTTTTTAACGTATTTGGCCCTTGAATAACATGTTTTGTGAATGAATTGGACTTACAATATGATCATGCTCCGGAAGAGCGTAAATCCCGGTCGTGATGGTAGTTCTTCGACGAGTACCGCTCGAGGGGGGATTCGATATGTTTTTGAATCCTGTTGGAACAACGATTACAGGCAAGCCAACAAGGTTTCCCATACAAACTCTCTCCCAGTCAGTTGCATTGCCAACAAATGCATCAACTTTGAAGCTCTCCTTTACCTCCCGGATTAGTTTTCCTCGCGCTCTCTGTGCCTGTTGAACGATCACCCGAATAACGAAAATCAAATAACCGTATTAGTACTAGTATCTCAGATTACGTAAAGATTCACAACTAATGAACAATTAAAACAGGATGTGAACAAAACAATTTGGCAAAACTGCAGTCATTGTGGACCAATATTTGACTGCTTATTTGAAATTGGTTGCCTGACTGGTTTCAGACTATCTTTGTGGAACGGGTCTGGAATAAATATCATAGATTTGACTAAGGACATGGGAAAGAGCCAACTCAAAAGAATAGGACAAATTTGAGAATAACAAGACTTGCCAAAAAAAAAAGAGCATGCTCGCGCACGGACCATTAACGCCCACGAGGGCACAAAAAACACTATAAAAAAGGAACCCTCGCCCGAAGAAAATTGAAGTCTCCTAAGCAATCAACCAACTATCTCTACTGTCACCCCTTCAATCCTTGTTTTGACTGCAAAGGTGAACTGGGAATTTCAGGTTTAGTCAAGGTGCGAGTAAGATAACCCAGACACCTGAGTTATAAAAAAAAAGGTGAACGGGGAACTTCTTTAGGACACACTTTACAGTGGCCTTCCCTGAATTTGTTGTGCATCCTAATGGTAATGAGATCTTGAAACAATCAAAACAGGTATCCAATACCCTATCAATAACGTACCTCATAACCTTTAGCCAGTATAATTGTTACAAGTCTAAAACTGCTTAAAATTTGACAAGTTCCAGAAATTTAGAGTTTAGGAAAATAGAATCGACCCGTGTCTATGACGGGTTCAGATCCCGTCTAGTACAGGTTACGGTCCAGTCCCATCCAGTTCAGCCTTTTGTGGGCCCTTTCCGGGTCCACAACAATGATCGGAACCGTTCACATTTTAGAGCTCATCAAGACCAACGACCATACCAAAAATCACGTTGATCGGATACCGTTTGATATCATTTCAAAATGTAAGCACCCTTGCGATCTGCCATTTCAATTCACTTGGATCGATCCAAGAAAATTCCAAGTCTACCAACTAACTCTACCGTCACCCCTTCAATCCTTGTTTGACTACAAATGTGAATGGGGAACTTTAGGTTTAGTCGAGGTGCGAGTAAGATGACCGGACACCTGAATTATAAAAAAAAAAAGGTGAATGGAGAACTTCTCTAGGACACACTTTACAGTGGCCTTCCCTGAATTTGTTGTGCATCCTAATGGTAATGACATTTTGAAACAATCAAAACAGGTATCCAATACCCTATCAATCACGTACCTCATAACCTTTGGCCAGTATAACTGTTACAAGTCTAAAACTGCTTAAATTTTGACAAGTTCCAGAAATTTTGAGCTTAGGAAAATAGAATCGACCCGTGTCTATGACAAATAAATTCAGACACAAAATAAGCAAATTAGTAATAACCAAACAGACCCTAATTTTAATTTCTCGTATTCTCGTTATAGAACCTAGAAATTTCAGATTTTGCTTTTCTGCAATAAATAACATTTCTGTGCAGCGGTGACCATAGGATGCTAGATAACCTACCTGCACATAGTCTACCGCAAGAATCAAGCGTGCACGACGAAGCTCAACCGGCCATTGATCTTGTGCTTCGTAGTCATCGTCCTGGCTAGATCGCTGCCACTCATCAAAGTGAGCCAACATATCCACGTCCATCGTGAAATTCAAGATACCTTGAACGGATTCAACAGTGTAATTCAGTTCGAAGGGAACCATATTAACACCCTTGGACCGAAGCACGCTAACAACCTGGCATTTCACCACAAGAGTATTTTACTTTCTGGACTTCAAACCTAACTTGCAATCCCCTGGCAGACATTTTTTTGTCCATAACGTTACTTACCTCCATCTCAGCATCGTCAATATATCCGACGGTTAATTTTGTGATGTCGACTGAAAATGGATCATCAAGGGATGTATTTCTCGATGATAGATCGTCTGGATCTTGGCCACGAATGGCATCGAGAACAACTGTGCAATCTGCAGCACCTCTACAGAAAGGGCCAAGCTTATCCTGTTAAAAAGTTCCCGATAAGATGACAACTGTTGAAACAAAAACATCGAAAGAGGCTAAGAACAGCTACATTATATGATGACACAGCACAAAGATAATGATGATACCAAGCTCTCAGATATGCTCATTACACCGGTTCGACCAACAGTACCAAATGTTGGACGCAATGCAGTTACGCCACACCTAGCAGCAGGAAAGGTGATCGATCCAGCTGTTTCGGAACCAATTGCGAACGGAACCATTCCTGCAATAAACCAACAGTTTCAATGTATGTTCAACCCTCCCCCACCCCCTCCATCAAGAAGATTGGAAGCCAGTGGCGAAGCACCTGCCCCTTCTCAAGTTTACATAGCCACACTTGTTTCAAGCTATTTTCGGCCCTCTTGGATAAATTTTCTTGCAGCTCCTCCAGGGGCAATGAGGCCAAAAAAAAAAAGTTTACCTGCTGAGGTGCAGGCAGCAGGCCCAGCTGATGAACCAGTAGAGTACTCCTCAATATTCCACGGGTTCCTTGTCCGGCCCCCAAACCAGATGTCATCGTAGGCCAACGATCCTGAAACGAGCTTTGCCACCAGAACTGCCCCTGCAGACTTCAACCTGTATCAAGTAGTTGCAAACTATGGACCTTGATGTCAACCAAGATATGAATTCTTACTGCATTTAGCCATTTATATCCATTCTCGGGCAAATATGGTACCTCTTGTAGACCCAAGCTTCAATATTTAGAACTTGATCTTTGAAAGTTCTTGAACCCCACGTTGTCTTGTAATGGGGTACTGCAATTATATCCTTCAATCCATATGGAATTCCATGAAGAGGACCTATCAGTTAATTACACCAAAAATCTGAAATCAAGTTGGTTAAAAACTCATGTTACATTAAGTTGCAGTCCACTGAAAAGAGAGAAGAACAAAGATAAAAGAACTAAAAAAAATAAACGGCTAAGTTAATCCACAATGGTACTAAGATGATCGGAACCGAGAGTTACCCAAGTATACTCCTTTCACGAGAAAGAACATAGAACAGGACAGGGAAAAAATGAACGGCTAAGTTAATCCGAAGTAGTACTCAGATGACCAAAACCGTGAGTTATCAAATATCCTCCTTTCACGACAAAGACCAAGGGAAACAACAAAGACTGATAAATGACTAATTTAATCAACAATATTACTGAGATAAGCAGAACCAAGAGTTACACAAAATATCCTCCTTTTGCGAGATAGAACAAAGAACAATAAATGGCTATTGGCTAAGCTAATCTACTATAGTACAAAGATGACCAAAACCGAGAGTTACCCAAGTATACTCCTTTTGCGAGCAAATCATCAGCCTCTTTTGCCTGCTTATATGCCAATTCTTCAGTGTACGTGATCACAGCTTCAAGAACAGGATTGTACCTGTAAGTTTGCCAAGCCATAATCACGGAGCAGTAAACAAAACCTAACATTGATAAGGAATAGTTAGTATTTGGTAGACTGTTACCTCTTTAATCTCCTTAAGAAAATCCCTGTAAGCTCCTCCGAAGAGATTTGTTTTGTCCTAATGAGTTGCCCCAGTTCAAGGACCTAATGACCACCCAAAACTCATGTTTACGAGAGTAGACAAAAAGAAACGCAACGACAGTCCATAGTTTTGCCAAATTCAAATTTCCAGCAGAGAGCAATGTGCTTACACTCATGAAAGCTATGTCTTCTTCACCTTCAGGCCTACGTACGCCAGATACAGAAGGATAACTAAACTTCTTCCCCATATCTTGAACCGGTTCGCTACTCCAATGTCCATTGAAAAACAAATAAGATGGATTATGCAACCCTCCATTTTCAGAAGCAACCAGTTTCCTGTTGGCTTTGACTATTGGTTGATTGAACTCTTTTACACCCATCTCAATCTCCACCATCTAAAAATAGAATGGACACAAGGATGATCAAAAGACGTGTAGCAAGTGATCACAAGCGGCCTAATCTAAAAGTTAAATTTTTATTTTTTTATTTTACCTCAGTTTGGTTGAAGAATGTGAGATCAAGTAATTCAAATGCGCTGTCAAGGAGTGAAGTGCGGTGAATCCTTTCCGAGCATTTAGTGGAGTTCTTGGATTCAAACTTCTCACTGTCCTGATTTAAGAATCAAGGAAATCAACAAGGAGTTTTTAAGGCAAATGATATTGATTAAACTTGACTTTGATGGATGTTAAGGCAAATGATACAAGAAGATGGGCCGAAGTAGAATACAATGGAAAATAAAGGGAACATTGTGTTATCAGTTCTCTTTATGAGGTGGCGTAGCTGTCATGAAAAGTGAAACAAATTCGAGAGTTGAATACGTTAGTGTCCTGTTTTCTTTTTCACTTGAAACTAGTGAACATTGGACTCGGCTCAGGTCCAGTTTTTCCCCTCCCGTTCGCTGTCGAGTTTTGACAATTTGTGGGCCTTTCTCGGATCCACAATAATGATCGAAACTGTTCACTTTTTTAGAGCTCGTTGAAAATATCAGCCATGTAAAAAATCATATAGATCAGATACCGTTTGAACAACACTGGATTGCAACCTATTTAACACATTTATTGGAAGCTAAACTCTTTAAAAAATCCTATCAAACGGTATCAGTTTGACGTGATTTTTGACGTGGCCAGTGTTCTTAATGAGCTCTAAAAAGCGAACGGTTCTGATCATTGTCCCTGCCCACAAATTGTTGAAACTGGACAGCAGATTATGTTGCAGAAATAAGGATCAAACCAAAAACACACACCCAATTGAACACAGAGACAACGGATTTACGTGGTTCGGCAAATCGCCTACTCCACGGACAACTGATTTGTATTTGGAGGATTTACAAACTCTCACCCAATCCCAGTGTATACCCACCCAAACTCACAAACTCTCAGATCTCTGTGTTACCTTACAATAGCAGACTACTAGGGTATCTATAGGGAGGAGAAAAACCATGTTTGACGTGATTTTTGACGTGGCCAGTGTTCTTAATGAGCTCTAAAAAGCGAACGGTTCTGATCATTGTCCCTGCCCACAAATTGTTGAAACTGGACAGCAGATTAGAGGGGAAGAACTGGACTAGAGCCGAGTAACATTGATGGAGGAAGAACAATGAAGCAAAATGGCAGTTCAAACTGAAACTATGGAACCAATGCACAACACTGCTAAGAATTTGGGGACCACTAATGTAAATTCAACCTACTGGTTCTACTCAGTAGCTTTCAGCCTTTCCTGCTATCAACGCCTAAAGCTTAACAAAGTAGGTACGAGGTTGGTCGAGTGAGAGCGTAACAACTAATAAGTTACGCAAGTTTCAGAGCTCGCACATTAGATCTCACTGTTACCAAAAAGGAAAATTACGGTCACAGAAGATTTGCTCAATCATTGATTTTTGAATCCTGAAATTAGTAGAGCCGTGCCTAATAACAACTTACAACCACAAGCATTGTCCACTCTAAAGACTTCTGGTCCAGACAATGTGTCTAAGCTTTCATACTTGAAACACAGAGAAAATTCCAAAGCGTGCAATGACAATCCATCGGTTGACCTTCCATACTTGCAGGAAGAGA
>BPLS01000135.1:813762-826366 GCA_019656275.1 Rhododendron kiyosumense
TCTCTCTCTATATATATATATATATATATATATATACCAGCATTTTTTGATAGCCAATTGGGACAACAATTCAGCTTCGATTTGGTCGATCGGCACTTTGACTTGGCCTCATACTCCCTTATACTATACGAACATATTTGTCGCTCGTTATGTATGTACTATACATAGGGGTCG
Source organism: Rhododendron kiyosumense (assembly GCA_019656275.1). Taxonomy (NCBI): domain Eukaryota; kingdom Viridiplantae; phylum Streptophyta; class Magnoliopsida; order Ericales; family Ericaceae; genus Rhododendron; species Rhododendron kiyosumense. The sequence goes on from BPLS01000135.1 coordinate 813,937, forward strand.
TTTGGTAACCTTTTTGTTTTTAATTTTTAATTTTAATTTTTACTTTTTTGAAAACTAATGAAAAAAACTTGTTTGGTAACAAGTTTCTACTTTTTTGTTTTTCATAAATTTTTAAAAGTTTTTTGTAAACTATGGAAATTATAAAAAAGTGTTTTCCCCCGTGTTTGTTTGTTTTTTTTTTAGAAACACAAATATTACCAAACATGTTTCTTGTTTTTGTTTTTTGAAAACATAAACCTGTTTCTGCTTCTAGTTTCTTAAAAACAAAAAACTAAAAAGGTTAACAAACGCACCTTAGCATCTTCAATCAATGTTTGGACTTCCCAACTTCTAGCTCTCTCTTCTGTCAACAAATGAATCACATTGCTCCATTCCAGAACACCTTCTTAAAAAATAAGTATTTATTTCACATTTTCAAACTAAAAAATAATGTAAATGAAAAATAAGTTTTTGATTTTTTTTGCACCGTATAAAAGATCTCGATAAGATCTATCAAACAAGATTCATATTGATAGAAAAATTATTTGCGTACACACATTATTTTTGAGCTTGAAATTACATTTTTAAAAAATAAGTACTTATATTGAGTTCCGGAACGGGGCCAAGGCAATAGGTCATGTTTAGCCAATTCTTCTTATATTAATTGTGTCTTGTCGTACAGTGTTCCCTTAGAATATTCTAAACTTTCGGGGGCTCGTTTGAATATTGCTAGACTATAAGGGAAGACCCATTCAGCAAATACTATTTTTTACTATATATTTTGAAGAGTCGTGTTTGTGAAAATTGCTCCAATCCCCACACACACACACACAAAAAGAGCTAGCACCAAGAATTGAAGGGCCATTCTGTCTCTCCAAATATAGTTATTGAATTTCATTTTTCAAATGGTTGTTTCCTCCATTATCTACAATTAAGTAATTTAATTTTATTATCCATTCAAGGATTTTACACACGTAGAAATTAAACAAATGGTAAAAAATAAAAGTTTGAAAAGTAGGTTGGAGTCCAAAAAGTAAAACTAAAAAAAAATACTCCGATAGTCTTCAAAAGGCCACATAGCTCAATAATTTACATTTTGGTTAAATTTTTTGAAGAGTGTGTTGGAGTTGCTCTGAGGATTAAGAGCAAGTACACCAATAGTTAGCTAAATTACCTTGTGAATAGTATACAATTCTAATTTACTTATCAACTTTTTTTTTCACAACTACACTAACACTACTTATTTTACCAAACACCTATTAAAATATACATTTTTCACTCTTTTTAAATGAGAGAGAAAAAGAGAGAGAGAAGGAGGGGGAGGAGGAGGAGAGACAAACTAATTGTTTATAGCTTTGCTCATGAACAGAGCATCGGTATTAATAGAGAACCATTTCACCGGGATGTATTTTAGCTTGCCTTCTAGCTCACCTGCTGCAACTTGTTTTTCCTCTTTTTCTTTGGTAAAGAAGCTTTTTCGGCATTTTAGATTCTCCAGTGTACTTACTCTAAAGAGACCACAATGAGCCGCATGATTTCAATTGTCCACTAGTCCTCCTTTTTATTTATGCGCATCCGGGATTAAAATTTGGACCGAATAAAGTTGGACTGTTCGTTCATTCAATAGGCTCCGTTTCGCTTTACTTTTTCTAAAAGTTAAAATTTTATCTTTATTTAAATTTTTTTCGCGCTGTTCGTTTTGCGCCAATTTTTTTTGACTTTTCAATTCATCTCAACGAGACAAATCAAAAGGTCAAAAAAAACTGACGCAAAACAAAAAATTTAGAAAAATAATTCAAAACGGACAAAACAAGAAAAAGTTCAAAAAGCCCAGAGAAACTCAGCTCAATAACCCATATGACCTACTAACCCTGACCCTAATTACGTGGCTTAAAAAAATAACCTCGAGTAATACAGTTGTTAGGATTAACCTAATCACATGGCTTAAAAAATATCCTCGAATAATACAGTCGTTCATCGTGAGCCATTATTTACGGCATTCATTAACCACAACTCACTAATGTGGTCCCTATGTTCTTTTAAATAAGCCAAAGTGGCTTATTTTTTGTCCTTATTCAAATTTTTTTCGTATCACTTGGTTTATTGTCAATTTTTTGGAGATTATTACATCCTCACAACAAGAGGAATCTAAAAAGTAAAAAATTTTGACCGAAATCCAATTTTTTTGAATAAAGAAGAAAAAATTGATTTATTAGCTTATTTTTGTCTTTATGTGGATTTATTTGGCTTATTTTTTACGGGAAAACCATTGACTTTTTTTAGAAGAACACCCAGTTAACTGCCCTATGTCGGCTCTCACAAGGGATAATTGCCAATACCGTCAAAAGAGTAGTACTAGCTAGTCCTCCTTTTTTTCGGATTATCTCCCTCCTCATCCAATAGTTGAAAATAATATTCATCTAATCTATCCCATCTTTATCTCTCTCTAACAAAATACGGTACAACTGATATTGAGTTCACAAAAATCTCATCTACTATCATGTGGACCATTTGTTCTCTCTATCCCCATCCTAAATTCCATTGCTTTATCATTTTAGAGAAATGTCCGACAATCAAGGTTATGTTCACTTGTCAACAAATTGATTCAAGAAATCTGTTCTCGATAAAATTGTAGCGAAGTGAAGTAAAGAAAAACAAAAAGTATTTTCCTACATGTTTGTTAATGAGATGAGTAAAAGAAAATTGTGAAACATTCTGTAAAATTCAATATTTCAATTTGCGTAGGAACTAGAACAAAAAAAGATTCCTTTAAAATCTCTTGTGTTTTTGCAAAGATGAATTTTGAAATAAAAACTAATGCTTATCGAAAAATGAGGAACTTCCTAGCCGGTCCTCTTTGGGTGAACAATAATCCACTAGGTCCTGACCAAAGAGTCCATAGTCTAGTAGGTCCTCTTCATTATTTTGTTTACAAAAACACCCCTCACAAAAACAAAAACAAAAAAATGATTTGAGAGAGACGATCGAGATGATCCAGCCACCCCACCCCACCATAACCACCACCACCACGACGTCATCACCACCACCACAACGCCACCGCCACCACTCCAACACCACCACCACTACCGCCACCACCACCACGTTGCCACCACCACCACGACGCCACCACATTGCAACCACCACCACGCTACCACCCCCACCGCCACCACGCCGCCACTACCATCACCACCACAACACCATCGCCGCCGCCACCACCACCACCATGTCGCCGCCACCACCACCACCGCTACCGCTACCACCACAATTAACAGTGTTAATTTTTGTCTAAATTAACAGTGTTAATTTTTGTCTAAATTCACACCCCAATTAACAGTGTTAATACCCTTTGGCCCATACAACCTCCACCACCACAATGACCACCACCGCCACTCTGCCACCACCACCGTCACTGCCGCCACCACAATAATTGCCACCACGTCGCCGCCGCCACCACCACTACCACCACAATTAACAGTGTTAATAACCTTCGGCCCATACAACCTCATATACCACCACCACCTCCGCCACCACAATGACCACCACCGCCGTTGCCACCACCACAATGACCACCACCATCACCACGCCACAATTAACAGTGTTAAATTCTGTCTAAATTAATAGTTAATAGTATTAAATTCTGTCTAAATTTACAATTAACAGTGCTAATTGAAAAAAAGAAGACGAAACTGTGTTAACACTGTTAATTCCCACCACCATGCCACCACCACAACGCCGCCACCATCACTCCAACACCACCACCACTACCGCAACCACCACTCCGCCACTACCACCACATCGCCACCACCATGCCGCCACCACCCCCACCACCACCACCACTCCACCATCACAATTAACAGTGTTAATTTTTGTCTAAATTCACACTCCAATTAACAGTGTTAATACTCTTCCGCCCATACAACCTCCTAAACCACCGCCGCCGCCGCCGCCGTAATTAACAGTGTTAAATTATGTCTAAATTTATAATTAACAGTGTTAAAGTCCGTCTATATTTATAATTACTGGTGTTAAATATTGTCTAAATTCACAATTAACAGTGCTAATTGAAAAAAAGAAGACAAAACCGTGTTAACAGTGGTAATTCCCAGTAAATTAATAGTGTAAACCAAAAAAAGAAGAACAACTCATGAATCTTGGCGTCCTAATCACTGCCCCCACAGCCCCACTGACTACTCTCCGCCAACAACCTACACAGCACCACTCCCCCGGCTCCTCCGCCACTCGTCCGTCAAAATCGAGCGGCCTGGAATTTCCTCTAGAAAGATTAGAGATGTGGATCCCCACTAAAGGGCCCCCGGCCTATAACCCGTGGGTGCCCACTTGACAGCTCTACCGAGATCCTTCGAGACCACTCAAAAAGGCGGGTTCGGATCGGCCCAAATGACAATCCGGCAAATAAAACCCCAAACACCAATCACCAATTTACCCAAAAAAAAAAAAAAAAAACACCAATCACCACCTCTGGAAGACAACGCGGCATCGGAAAGTTAGCTCTCCCAGTGATTATTCTCGGGTCGATTCGCGTTTGCGCCGGCAACCCAGTGCTGAATGTCCAACAGGTAACTTTGCACTGCCTGGTGTATGCATAAACATCTACAGATTCGTCTATATATCCGTATATACCTATATATACACACACATATATGTGCACACTTCTTGAATGCGTGAATTGACTCCCATTTTGAACGAGTCTATTTGTAACTTGTTTTTGTTGGATTATTCTGTCAGTTTCTATGAACAATGTTTTTATAGATTCTTCTATTGTCACCAAAACCCGTCACCAAGGCATAAACTGCACTTATACTGAGGGTAATCACTGGGTTATGAATTGGGTTTTGGGTGACCCTCTTGCCGTATCAGCAAAACCTTCCGTTCGTGATTACTCAGATTTTTTTTCTTCTGCAAAATGCGTTGGGGGTCGACGCAAGACACCCGAAGATAAGAAAACTGTAACCAATTGCACTTAGCGTGATCAAAGGAAAAGTAGTTGTCTTTGGTTATGTTACTCTTGTAGATGCAAGGTGTTTGGAGAAGTGTCAGAAAGCTTTTCAGTTTTACCAGGTTAAAATCTAACTGACACCGTAGTAGTAGCGTTTCATCAGCCCTCTTGTTTGTCAGATATGCGGATTTGCAAACATGAGCATATATGTTCTCTAGGAATAAGAATAGAGGACTTTTTGAAAACAGTAAATTTAAAGTTGGATGGTCCACGATAAAGCAGGGTAGTGAATTATTGGGCTCTATCTATTATGGTTGTTTCATGCTGTTTATAAGCAGTGCAGCCTTTTACAAGGTTGTCCAGGGTGGTAATGGTGTCTAGTCTAGAATCTAGAGAAATCTTCACGAATCACGACCTTTGAGGTTGGGATTTGGCAGCCCCTCACTTAAGGTGATGAAATTATTATTGTTTTAAATGTCTGAAATGTATAGGCTATAGCTGATATACTCCCTCCGTCCCATTTTGTTTGTTTCCTTTTGTTTCTTTTATGTCTATTGAGTATATCTTTCAATCTATAATATTTTTCATGATTTCGACAACTTTGTATTATAGAACAAATTGAAATCTATCAAATAAGATCCATATTACATATTTTTGGAGGTTCACATTGGAAGATATAAACGATTGAAAACTGACACGTACATCAAAAAAGGACAACCAAAATGGAGGTAGTGTATTTTTTCATGGTCCAATGATTTTGGAGAAAATTATCTATCGTTGTGTTTTGGACTCTGGAGAACTTTTTCCCTTCTTAGCATTGCATTTTTTAATTAACATCAGGTTCCAGAAAATATGGCATCCAAATGGTAAGCGTTTCCTTGGATGCCCAATTGTCAAAAGAACTCGAGAAGTAACTTAAACTCCAATAGGAATACGTTTTATAGCTTGTCTCATGGCGGAGACGTACCATGTTCCCATTCTTTGTGCCAGAGCTAGTTGGGGATTCTGCATTCTTGGCAACTCAACACCTACACCATATTTTTATGTGCAATTCTTCAGGGGAGATTTATTTTACCTCTGACCATTCTATACCTTTGATCGGAAGTGAATAATATTTTATTTTTGATCTTTGCTATAAGGTCCTTCACAGTCTCTAGACATGCTTAAGGTCCCAGCTCATCAAGTTGCTGGTCACCAAGCCATTGATGGAAAGCTTGGCCCCCTTGTTGATGATTCGGGACGATTCTACAAGCCTCTCCAGAGTGACGAACGCGGGGCCAATGAAGTAGCATTCTATACCTCATTCTCTTCCAATAAGAAGATCCCAGATCACATTCGTAGGTTCTTTCCTGTATTCCATGGCACTCAGCTTGTGCAAGCATCTGACGGATCTGGAATGTGTCCTCACCTTGTTTTGCAAGACCTTGTCTCAAGTCACATAAATCCATCCATCATGGACATTAAAATTGGCCCCAGAACCTGGCCTCCACGAGCATCTGAGGACTATATAGCAAAATGCTTGAAGAAAGATCGCGAAAGCACAAGTACAGAATTGGGTTTCAGGATATCGGGGTTCCAGATATACAGAAGCAAAGAATCAGGTTATTGGAAACCCGACAAAGGGTATATCCGGAGTTTTTCTGCAGAGGATGTTAGAGTAATTCTGAGGAAATTTGTTTCGTCTAATGCATCAGCAGACTCAGATTCGGATCCAGATTGTGCTTTTGCGTCTACTGTTTATGGGGGTTCAAATGGGATTTTGGCGCAACTGCTGGAGCTGAAAGCATGGTTTGAGGATCAAACTATTTTCCATTTCTATACTTGTTCAGTGCTTATGATTTTTGAAAAGGAGTTGGCTTTGAAGGGAAGGAGCTCAGGTGCAGAGGTCAAACTGGTTGATTTTGCGCATGTTGTGGAAGGTAGAGGTGTTATTGATCATAACTTTTTGGGTGGGCTTTGTTCATTTATAAAGTTTGTTTCGGAGATACTTACCGGTCCAGTTGAGAGCCCTCCCAAATCTTGTCTGCAGGACTCTGAGAGGAACTGATTGTGTTCCACCAATGGTGCTATGGAATGAGCCTTTTAATCATTAATTTCGCTGCTAGCTGTCTGTGCTGCCTTTTTAGGGCATTTTCTGAATTGCTTAGTTTCAGGCTTGGCATTGTAGTTTATTGCATGAGTCTCAATGTTCTTCACATTACTGAATTTATCTGAAGAGATTTGAACTCGATTCTTCTCTCTCCTTTCTCATTACATGTTGACGCTTTTGTTACTCTCCTTTCTCATTACATGTTGACGCTTTTGTTACTCAGTTGCATCATTATGTGCTTAATCTTTCACCTCAACAACTGTAGTAACTATTTCTGGTTGGCTTTTATTTTTTTATTTTAGTATTTTGTGATAGCTGCAGCTCTTTTGTTAGCATATACAGTAGTGAACTTTTCTTAGTGCTTACTACTGAAGGTGAATGTTATGATCGCTATGATGCGTTACGATACGTAGATTTGATGTTTGTTTACCATAGACGGCAAGGTTCTTATTTTCTCGTCAATCTGTGCTTGTGCTTAATTTCCCTTTGTCACTGAGGGAAACTTGTTTTCTAGCAGTGCTGCCATAGAGGGACTTGTCTTGCATGAAGGGAATAGTGTAGAACAACATTTGCAGGTGTATATATTTTCTTGATAAGTATTTCCAGGTATGTTTTGATTCTACCTTTGATCACCCTTCCAAGTATGTTGTTCTTGAAGTTTATCTGCTGGCTCAGAAGCAAGCCTTTCCCTCAATATTGCAAAATTAGATAGTACATTCGACTGGTTTTCCTTTTATATTTTCTCTCATTGTACATTCGACGTTATAAAATGAATTATTTGGTTTCTCTGATTGCAATTAGAAGCAAGCAGGTCTGGAACCCGATTCGTTTTGGCGAAAATGGTGTTAGCAGATCATGGTTGTGTGTGGGTAAGTGCAATATCCCATCTTTCTTTTAAGCAACACACTTCTTGCAACATAATCCACTTCTAGGATATAGTAGTGAAGTGAACTCCAAGCTCCAAAGAACATTACTTCCCTTTGTTGCAACCTCAAAACCTTTCCAGTATATAACATGAAAACAAAATTAGAAAAACCCATTAGCCTTAAGCATCAAAAGATCAAACCAAAATGAAAAATTCCTCTTTCCTATTCTGCATTCTCTTACCATTTTGTTCCTTGATTTTCATCAACCTCTCCTTAGCAATGGACGGTGATAGCCTCCAGGACACATGTCCGGCATCAACACCGAAGCAACAAACCATCTTCATAAACGGCCTCCCGTGTAAAAACCCTGCCACCGTCACAGCCTCCGATTTCAAGTCTACAAAGCTGAACCAACCGGGCGATACTGACAACTTTGACCGCTCATTCACTGCCATCTTATCTGCCTTGGAATTTCCAGGACTCAACACCCTTGGCCTAGCTGTTGCCAGGACCGATCTAGAGGTGGACGGTCTAGTCATGCCGCATTCTCACCCCAGAGCTTCCGAGATTTTCTACGTTAGCAAAGGCGTTGTGATTGCTGGATTCATCGATACCCAAAATCAGTTATTCCAAAGGACTCTCAAAGAGGGGGACGTATTTGTGTTTCCCAGGGGACTCCTGCACTACTGTTTGAATTTCGGTTTCGAATCTGCAGTCGGGTTTTCCGTGCTTAATAGCCAGAATCCTGGGCGGGTGAGCATCTCTGGTGCCCTGTTCGGTTCAGAGGTGATGAAATTGTTGAAGCTGAGATTGATTTCTATTGCTAAACTGGAGGTGGACAGGGCTGAAAATGTGACTCTTTTTGGGGATTGGGCCGCTACTATGACTTGAAGAATATTTGGTCGTCAATTTGTCAACTTATGTATTGGCATCCTATTTATTTATTTTGTGTGTCTTAGGGAGTCCTTTTCGATTTTAATTTGTCACCAAATTTAGTACTAGCAGGGCCGGCTCTGAGATTTTGGAAGCCTAAGACGATCTTTGAAAGTGAGGCCCTTAATAATTGTAGACTAAAATCAAATAAAAAGTCGATCACACTGAATAATTTTGATTCGGATATAGTATTTGTTTATAATGAGAAGTACCGGAGTAGTAGTGTTTAAGGGGGCAAAAAAATGCATCCATGCACTCACCACACTGAATAAGTTTGAAGGACCCCAGAGATTTTTGGCGATCCCCCTCCTTTTTGTTTTTTTTTCTTTTGTTTTTTCCTGTATTTTGTGTTCCATTTTTCTGGGCCATTGGGGCTTAAGTATAAAATGTCTTCTTGGGTTTAAAATTGGTCCCTAAAACAACACATATATAATAAGTCCTAAAAATAAATGGAGACCTTATTTTTTTTAACATTTTTGGGGGGCTTAAAGCCTACACCTCTTAAGCCTTAACCCAGAGCCGGCAATGAGTACTAGTATTTACTATTTAGTTCCACTGCTGCTATTCAGTTCTTCTGAATCTCAAAATAGTGAACGGAAAGGGCAGAGGAAAGAGAAGTGATTAAATATTCTTGTTTTATTTGGTTGAGGGATGAAAATGTGAAGAGAATATGTATAGGTTAAAATCAAATTTCTTTTTTTTTTTGAACAGAAAATCAAATTTCTTGAATTAGTGATGTGCGTAAGTAAATCCAGTCGGATGCTGAGTCTTAAAAAAGTAAAAAATAATGCGTGCAAATCACATTTGATTTCCTTGTCAAATTCGAGTATGAAACATAGGGGTTAATTATTTTCCGCAATCTTTTAAGTTTTGGTCTTTCAATTACAAATTGGTAAATGTTTGCCCTATCGTTGTTTTTTAAACCCGCCACACTGCCAAGGAAATGAGAAACAATCGAAAAATGTGAAAAAATAATTTCCAAAGAAAATTAGCGTAAAACAACGAATTCGACCTCTCAGCAGTTGAACTGCAATAAGTTTTGGCAGTTGAATCTTGATCGTCTATCCCGATAATATTCATATTTTAACAAGGTTTTTTTCGGAAAATTATCTATTCCTCTCTGAATTTTTTTTCACTAATTTGAACTATTGAGACAGTAAAAATAACAGACTCCTCCCAACAGTCCAATTTCATACTCCAAGTCTCCAAGCTTTATTTAGAAAAAAAAAAAAAACGAGAGAGGAGGCGGCGTTCTCCGTTTAAATTCTCGAGTCACATTCCGTTGCATCTTTCAAATAGTACTATTCGAAGCTACCATTGCGCGCCAACGGCGGCAAAACCAGAGAGAGAGAGAGAGAGAGAGAGAGAGAGAGAGAGAGAGAGAGAGAGAGAGAGAGAGAATGGTGATGCTGTGCTTCGTGTTGGATCTGCGGAGCCTCTCGCCTTCATTACTTCGTGACTTGAAGCAAGTAAGTATATACGTATCATTGTGCGTTTGCGCGCCTAATGTGTGTATGTACGATCAAAGAGAAATTCTCAGTCCCTTCAGTTGTTCAGGTTTTATATCTTATGTCTGTACGTATACGTATGCATACAATGTGTATCCGCTGAGTTGTACAGCCGATCAACCTCTTATAATCACAATCATAATCGTACAGTGGAACAACTATCGGAAATTGATTTGTCATGTGCATTTTCTGTAGTCACTATTACAGCTCGCGAATTTTTACGCTGTTTGGGCTCCAATCGGGGAGAGACCGAGATCCAAGTCCCTCAGCGATCGAATCGGCCTGTGTTATCTCTACAAGAATCGGATTACTTGTTTAGATGAGGTATTTGCCTCGTTATCTGCAATCGTGTGTTTTTTTTTACCGAGAAAAATGTGATGGATTCAAGTGAAACTCATGATAGTAAAGGATTTCTGTTAGTAGAATTGAATTTGACATGGAAATTAGGGTTTTGCTGCCTATATAAAAACCGTGGATGAGTTGAAATTCAATGATTTCTGATTTAATTAATGCTGCAATCAGCTGAAGGTGGCATACACACCAAGAGGAAACTTCAATCTTCGTGATTTCCACCATGCCGTCAACAACTTGCCTACCGATGCCTTCTTGCCTGAGCTCAATGACAGCGGAGCTCTTTACTGTTGCGGTAATCTCTCTCTCTTTTTGATTGTGCTTGCATATGCCCGTGTAACACAAACATCACTTGATTTATTCTTTCTTGTTCATCACTGTGAGCAGATGTGAAACTTGCAAGCATCCTAAGCAATGAAGTTTTGTACTCTTGGGGTGGTCATGAGAAAGATCTTTCGAGAAAAGTGATACTGATTAGCACATGTGTGGTTGAGAATCTAGATTCACTTATGAACGATACTCTCATGGTTAGGAAAATTCAAGAAGTTTCCTCAATGCCGTCTTGAATTCCACTGGCTGACATCCTCTGTGAATTTTGAATTTCCTTTTGGTGGCTCTTTTATAGGAGGCAGCAGACAGGTGTGTTTCGGTTGAGTTTTTATTGCTGGAGCAACAATCAAGCCATCTTGGTGATTTATCTGAACGTATCAGCAACTTTGTGAAGCATATTTCTGATCTTGAGAATTGCTCATTCCATGCCTATATGCCAGGTCAAATACATCTCTTGTTTCGTCTTTGTGGCTAGTCAATGTTGAATGATTAAATCCCAGTGGAATACTATTTGATTAAGTAATACCTCATAATACACAAAATGGAACATCTATGGACAAAATGTTCATCATCAGCCCTGCTTGAGTACGAAGTTGCTGAAGATAGCAGAGAGGGTCTGGTTCTTGTTCATTGAACCACAATCAGTGTCAAGTTAGTCCTTCTAGATACGAAATGTAGGAATCCCCTTTGTGGAGTATCTGTAAGATGGATTTTGTATGTACTACGTTTGCATTTGGTATATAAGATCTTCCCCAAGTAGGAAAACAGTATGAGTATATGTGGAGGACTAATAAATAACTTTAATTTACAGATGCACAAGTATTATGTGGTCTGGTAAAACAATGGCTAAAAGAGTTGAAGGATGACATGGATGAACCATTACAGGCTCGGTTTATCTTCAAGAGCACCCTTTTTGGCTCTCTGAACCTAATATCCTGCAATTTGTCTGCATCTTCCAATCACATAATTGATGAGTTCCGTCCCTGTCAGGTACCTTACAGAAATTCCGTGAGTGCATTTTCTGATGCATCTAATCTGATCTGCATCATTCATGCTGTTGATCACCAATTTGATTTACATTTACAGACAGATAAAATATTTTCTAAATGGTTATTTCTGGTTTAGTATATTGGGGAGGGTTTTGAGAAACTGCATCATCTATAGTATGCTTTTCAAAAATTACACTATCAACTACTGGTGCTTCTATCTTTGAAATTGTTTGTTTGAGGAAGAAAAAGATTATTTTATTTGAGGATCCTGCTACCTCATTTCAATGTCTGCTCTTAAGTAAATCATGTTGAATACAGTGTTCAATCGGACGGAAAAATTCCGAAGGCAGTGCTGTTGTAGTAGGCTAAGTTCTCCACAAGGAAGAAATTTAATATACCGATATACATACATATATATATATATATAT
>BPLS01000135.1:826766-842440 GCA_019656275.1 Rhododendron kiyosumense
AGAGAGAGAGAGAGAGAGAGAGAGAGAGAGAGAGAGAGAGAGAGAGAGAGTACCTCTTAGGCTCTTACAGTTGAGTAAGATGGAGTAGAAGATCTTGGTGACCTGGTCCTCTCAACGTCCCAGGCAATATTATCACAATTCTTTTATGTTCTTTTGTCATACTTTTGTTGTCTCTGAAAAGACTATTTATCAGAAGGAAATACTCTGGTGGTTGTCACAGAGTACTAAATGTAGCATTGTTGCATGCCTAGAGTACCGAATATGCTACATCTTTGCATTCCTAAAGTGCTTTCAAGTCCAGCACGTATGTTACCTTGATGGTGCTGCTGCCCGTGATGAAATATTGAAATATTGATGTTAGTTTATGAATTATTGTTATTATTTGTTTTTCCTTTTTCTTTGCGAGCGAGTTTTATACTAAGAAATGTAATTATTGACGTTATGGAGATCAGACATGCAGTTGTCATGGCATCCCATTAGATGATGAATTTGGACAACCAATCAAGCAGGCTTCTTGTCCAGTTACAGGCGATGATCTGGAAAAAACAGATTTAGATGAAAATTCTGTAAAGATTGGGGAACATACGGTTCTATTTCTGCCCTCATTCCAGAACTGCATGAAGCTCGAACGTGTTGCTCAGCCAGTTGACTTGATTGTTATTGAAAGGACTAACTTGGGGTCCGTTAGTGAAGGTAAATTTGAAGCACCAATAACTCCAAAACACCCAGGTGCAGTATATATGGGTTAAAACTTTTGTGCTAGTTGAAATTTCTGAAAAGAGACTAATGCATGCATATCCTTTTCATCGCCATACTAGTAGCTCAGTTTGTTGAGGAAAATTGCAAACACTTCAAGTCTTCAATATAATTTTGCAATGCTTACTGCCTTACTCCGTATCCAGTTATTAAACCTTTTGCCTTCTCTTTAGCCTCAAACATTTCAGTCATTCGGCGAAATGATGACCTTACCAGTTTTACCCTCTCTCTCTCTCTCCCCATCTCCCTCCCCCCCCCCCCCCCCCACTGGCTTCAAACCTCTAAATACATGGTTATGGTCTACCACATTCATCATTTGAGCTACAATAAGGAATTATTTCAAATTCCCTGTATGCAATGTTGCAGTATGCATCCAAAGCCAACTCTCCCTTTTTGGTATAAAAACAGGGCTTATTATGGGGACTTCATTCATTGTAGGTCCATCAGCTTTCCATGAATCAGATGACATTGATAAGTCAGAGCTAAACACTCAACGTATGTCAAAATCATTCTCTGACTTCCTTATTTGCAGCATCAAACTGAAATTAGAGATTTTATATCTTGCACAAACTTTAATTATCTGGTTTAACTTATGAATAATTGTTCCAGAGTTCTTATTTGTTTCAACTTCTGAAAAAGGGCTTTGGTTTGGCAGTTTTTTCAGGGCTTTGCAGTGCACTACATTCCCTCGACCAAGGTTTAGTTTGCTTTTCAAAGTGTAATATAGAGACTATGAGGGAGGCTCTCTTCCACTGCTATTATCTTCTTCTACCTTCAGAAAAGGGATTAATGCTTCTCAGGGTAAATTCTCTCTTTTATCTTATTTTGTGCGAGTCTCACCTACTTACTGCGAGGTTTCTTCCCACTTTTGCTCCCTTCTAGATTCAATTGATATACTCGCTGATATAACTGCTGTTGGAAACCTCCTCCTCTCTTTTTTCCAAGTACTGCATTTTATTACCTTTTATGTGCTACGAGATGTCAACAAGTGAAACTATTACACCATGTGTTTCTCAACATAGCCTTTGAGTTGCAAGTCAGTGAGGAATATTCAGAGGATGAGGAAGAAACCAAAGAGTAGTGTAGAAGAGGGAGTCTGAGAATTGTGAAGATGCCAAGATGGTGCACTCACAATGCTATAGGTAGGGAATGGAGATGACTACAGTAGTTTACAATTTCATTTCAGGTCTCTGCAACTCTCTGACCCATTCCCTCACCCATTATACCACCTTCGTAGACTTTTTGACACCATCTCTTTACGTTGTCCTTCTGTTTCCATCTTACTGGCGTGTATGTCACTTCTTTTTTTCTTTTATGTTTTCATCTTTCATTCATCTGGTCTTTGTCGTCCTTTTCGGTGGAATTTATTTTGTCCATGACTCCAAATCTAGCTGCTCAATTGAACACTGCACCTTGAATTAATTGAGAGTGATCTGGAATTTACAACTAGAAGATGGCGATGGGAGATAATTTCTATCCTTGACACTGATATAGGCTTCTAGTGTTGGCATTTTCTTTTAGTTTCACCAAGTATTGTTGAACATGCAGCGACTTGCAGGATCGGAAGAAGTTTTACCTTTTCCTGATGTTAGTCAGCTTATGGGTTCCTCAGCAACAAATGAGATCAAAAATTCCATTCAAGCCTCTTTGCTGAAGGTTGGAGACTATTCATTATCTTTTTTGGTTTGTGCCAATGTGATAATGTGATGTAGATGCCCTTCAAGAAAGGTAAAGTCGAGTTATTCAACACACTATACAACTGGAGGGTAATTTAATGTGCAAGGAGTTAAATCTATCATTGAACTCTTGGACAATATTTCCAAGTTTCTCAATATGGGTGGCAATAGTATGGTATAGTTTGTTTGTTGATCTTAAACTTCATGATGTGCAGGGTTATCTATAGGTTATATCGGGTCTGAAAGAGTAGTGCAACTTTCTGTAGCATGGGCTATAATTCTTGTTCATTGTCCACCCTAAGAATAAGTTTTCCGTGCTTGTTTTTATTAGTGTTTTTCTTCACAGATGGAAGTAAGAGAATACAACCCATTCCTTCATGAGAGAGGTTTCCATCAAAAGCTAAACTTGCTTGTTAAAGAGAGCTTGCAATTGGGGTACTTATCTTGTTCTTTCGCCATCAGTATTTTTCATTTCTGCACTGGAAAGTGATGGAGTGACAGCCTCCTGTAATGATGACCCTTTTTATTGTACTTTGATTGTTCTTCTTAGTTGATTATATGCTGGGCAAACCATAAGTTAAGATGACGTAGTTGTAAGGGCCTTACAGAGATCAGATATCAATATCTCGGGGGAACTATTGCCGATGCCCATCTGTTAGTATGTTCTCTCTTTAAATTTAGCGAAGTAGTCGGTCAATTTGTTGAGGAAGCCTCAAAATGGACCTGTCTGCCAAGGTATCGTCATCGCCTAGTTATTTGGTTACAAATCCCTAGTGATTTGGCCAAGTGACTTGGGTTTCGACGGTCTCAGCCTATGAGTTTGTTGAAAGGGGTGGTGAAGTTAATTGTCCAGACTAGTGAATCCCTTGTGGAGCAACCGAATCCTATCTCATGACTATATTGCAATAAAAAACCAGCTTCTTCTTTACCCCCAAAGAGGCACCTGAAAGTTTCTCGAGTGAACAATGGGATGCAACCTTTGTTTACAAATCATTTGCATGAGTCCATGTTGTCTGTTACGGCATTGCAATTAGTGTAATTCCTTGTATTGGGAGAAATCACAGTCCTAGCTTTGTATATCTTGTTTCAGATATGCATCAATACTCCTATTAGAGATACCTTGTGAAGTTTATAGGTACTAGAGTTACAAGCTACACTAGAAGACATGGCTTTGCCTCAGTGCAACCACTTAGAAACTTGATGTGTTTTTAACTCTCAGCTAGATAGAACTGTTCCAGGTTTCGTTCCACACACTAGCAATGTTAATCCGAATTGCCTGAGTTCAATCTGTTGTAAGTGGTGAAAGTTTCTATGTATGGACTAGTCTAATCCCTTGAACTTGTAACAAACGTCCCAGGTCAATACGTCCCGCTGAACGAAACTCAACCCAGTATGATTCTTCAGAAGATGCTTTTGTACCCTCAAAGCCAACAGCGAAAGTTGTTGTCATAGAAGAGGAAATTCCACTTCCGAATCCAACAATGAGAGAAGAAGAAGACCAAGATTCTGCTCGTGTTACAGAAGAATGGGAAAACCTGATCGTCAGTGAAGCACCTAAGATAAGTTCTCCTTCTTGTATTTTCCAACCTAAGTTTGATCGTCTAGTTCTATCACCAAAGGACAGTAACAGGCAACTGGATGTGAAAACGTCTCGGATACTAGAGAGGCTAGAGGTCCCAAGGGAGTTGAAAAGAAAGGCACCTCTGGTGCCAACTAAGGCACCTCTCATCCCATTCCAACCCGTTCGTGGTACAGACCAGGGCACACCATCTAGCCAGCCAATCAAACCCAATTTCCAAAGGATCAAAAGAAGACAAAGATGAAGGAGAGATTCTAGCGGGACAGATACAGTGGATTTTGAGTTGTTTCTTCTTTTCCTTGCGCTTGTTCAACTATATTTCGCAATGCATAGGATCATGTTTTTCATACGAAACATTTTTGTTGGTAAGGCACAAAGTATAATGAAAATCAACCAAAAGTTCCATGCTGGAAGTGAATTCACTGTTCTTATCCGGAAACAATTCTCTGCATCATTACTTTTGAGTTTATGCTTAAGATACATTCATTCATGCTTCAAAAGCCATTTGTTTTTGTAGATTCACCAGTTTCTACCTCTTAAAATGATTTTCAACTTGTATTACATGGTACTTTCTAACTTTCAGCACAAGATGTGCTCATGAAAGAGCTTCTTCTTTTCTTTTTCTTTTTTTGTGTGTGTGTATGTGGCAAGAAAATTGAATTTCAAACGAGGCTGGTTAAGACAAATGAAAAGTGGAATTCGTGTGCAATAAAAATGACCCCAACTAGCAGACCGAAGACGAAGACGTAGCAATCTTCATCTGCTTCGTGTCTGCTCAATATCACCAGACACTAGCACCTATTAGATCTAGTTAGCTGTCATCTACCCTTCTCTTTCCTTTCCCCAGGATCAAATCCCTTGACGATAGACTTCAATTCTTTGTTTCCTGGTTGGGCATGAGGGTGTTTGGAAGTCCACATTTTAGCTTTTTATTTTTTATTTTTTGGCTTTTTAGAATATAGTCAGAATGTATTTTGAATTTGGTTGAATGTTTGGATAATATGTGCATAATACATATTGTAGCAAGAGTAGTATTTAAGAGATATGGAATGAAAATGAATTATGGGTTATTTTTTACTATGTTGCCTCTAGTTATTAGTTATTAATAATGGTGTATAATGTTTTAATCAATTTTTTTTTTTATAGTTTTATGTGCAAATGATTCTGATTTTCGTAACAGAGGACAAATTAGTTCTAGTTCTTGTAAATGATTTGGAGTTTACATATGTGTATTGACAAAATTATATTTACACGGAAAAGGGTAAGCTCATTAAAGACTCATACATGCATACCAATCACAGATCCAGATCAACTCATACATGGGTTTATGCGAGGATTTTGGTGGGTTCTTTCTGGTGGATTTCAGAAAACGTTTTCAGATGGGGGAGGTGACGTGTTGTGTAGATCTGCTTCTCCTTCTCCAGTCATCTGCTCCTGTCTCTCTCTCTCTCTCTCTCTCTTCTCTCGTTCTTCTGGTGGTGAGAGAGGATAAGTGGATAACATTCATGAGGGAGGGGTTTGGGGGGATTATGGTGAAACGGAGAGGGTAGGGAGGTATTTTCATGTCTTTTGAACGAGAATGGAAATCAGAAAATGGGAAAAGCTCCGGATCTCTTTTTCACTTCTCTTCTCCTTCTATTCTCAAAACCCATTCTCGTGGAATGAGGGGGTGTTCCACTTTTGTTAAAAAAAATACTTTTTAAAAAAGAAGGTAATTTTAAGTTCAAAAATTATGTATTTACATAAATAGTTTTTCTACAAATATAAATTTTGTTTGATAGATTTTATTAAAATCTTTTAAACAGTACAAAAAAAATAAAAAAAATATTTTTTATTTTCATTATATTTGAATTTGAAATTATCTTCTTTTGAAAAAAAAACTTTTACAAAAATGGAACACCACCTGAATTATTTGTTTCTCAACCAAACAGTCAAAATGAGAAAATTGGAAACAGAAAATGTGAAAATGAGACTGCCATATACCTTAGGCTAGACAGTTGAAAATTTCTATTTGGTGATCCAAATTGACTTCTTCTTATGGAATGTGATTTGACCAGCATGCTTCTTTTCTTTAGTTGCTAGTGTACAAGGAAGAAAAATCTAGCATACGTAATTTCATGTCGTCTAACCACATTAGGCAGAAAATGGGAGGTGAAGGGAACAATTCAAATCGGGTATAACTTGGTACTTGGATTACATTTCTGTGTCTCTGGTATTGTGTAGTGCTTGTTAGGCCAATGCACTCACCTAAAACCGACATAGCTGTCGAGTGTCGACATTGTATGCCTAAATTGACTGCTATGTCAAGTTAATCGTAGGGTGATTTGTGGGTTTCTTTTTTCTTTTTCTTTTTTCTAGTTCTACGGTTAGGAGTGTTTGAGCTGGTTTACGCGCATTTAAACTAATCGCTCCTCTGGTCCGATCAAAGGTAGGTCATCTGCGTCGGGACTAGGGAATTCATAAGAATTTACTTTTTTCTTGCGGCTTTATCCTAAAAATTGAACCTTGATCAATTGTGTAGGGAGCAAACTCACCAACTAACCGAAATAATCCTTGGGTTTTTCGTGAGTATTGCTTAGGTGTCGCTTATACACACCTTAACTAATCTTGGGATCAATCTCACCACTCTTCTGGTTATTACTCAGTTTTTTGTCCAAATAACTATTGTAACAAGTTATTACGTCCACCACTAAAAAATAATTTTCTCATACGGTCCACACTCCTTTGCCAAATATTACGTCCGCCACTAAAAAATTATTGACACTGGCTTTTCCTCTTTTTTTATTGGGTCAAACAGTTTAGGCTACACAATGGAGCAGCCTTTCAAGAAAAGTGGTTCTGCGATTATATCTTATTTCTCTATGGTACGAAACTCCCTATTTCCATCCAAAATGGAGTTCCCAATCCAAGTGCCATGTGGATCGTCTCTCTTCTATGGTCCATTGCATCTACCTCATTTTTTCTATATGGATGTCTGGCCAACTCGAGCGCACTTCGTCTAATTCTGAGATTCTGAAATTAACAATCGGACAAATCTTCAGTGACACCAAAATTTGAAATGTTTAACCTTCACAGAATTTAAACATGCGACCTTTTAGGAGATAAGTATTTTAATTATTTTCTCATACACATTTGACCAAATCCTTTGTGGTTGATTGCATCTCCCTCATTGCCCCAACTTAAAGAAAAATTTAACAAAGTGGGGCCAGCTGTACGATGGGAATTGAAAAATGAACCCCGTAAAATTAGCAATCAAACCACCTTTAAAAGGACTCCTGTTTGACTTATTATCAGAAGGATGCAATTAGAAAAACGAGATTTAATTTGGCTCAAGAACAGTTGAAAAAAAATGGGTTTAAGCCTATCTTGTTCCAGAATTGGACAAAAAAATGGGTAAAACCCAAATATGGGAAAGGGTTTGGGTCATGATTGGAGAGGAGTTTTTGAGAGTTTTGCCCAAATTTTAGGTTTGGGTCTTAAAATGAGTCAAGACTGGAGATGCTCTAAGTATCCTAAAGTAGTCGACGGTTTTCAACTAATCACATATTAAATTTGTTGAGCGTGTGACTTGGGATGTGTGGAACCTGTACAATATTTAATTTTCCACATGCATTTGGATTAGGGTCATGTGTGTGGAGTTTTAATACATATAATAACATACAGACCAGAAATTCTTTAGTTTAGTCTATGAATAGAAAACTTCACGTGCCCGTGCCTGAGTTGAGACGGCGTGCGTATGTGGGCGTGAAAACGTCTTTAAAAAACATTCTACGGTACTAAAATTTGAAAGAGTAAGTATTGAACGCAAAATGAAAGAACTGTTTCAGGACCCAGTTCCTGGTGTCGAATTTTTGATCTCTCGTCAACATAATTCTGTTAGTAGTATATTGTTGTTTTCTCAAAAATGTTAGCCCGAACGTCCTAATATATCAAAGAAAAATCTTCACTATATATATTTCTGATTTTCTCTCTAGATTTTGAAATTAGTAGTGTTTATAAGCTGACAAATGTGTTCCATTTACCAAAATAAGTATTTATGTTTTGAATTAGAAGTGATGTATTGCGAAAAAATAACTTGTCTTGTAAACGAAAAATAAATACTACTTAAAAAATATGAACCTTAACGAAACGGAACCAATTGATTCAAAATGAAAAAAAATCAAAGAATGGTAGTATGAAAAAATGGGGTTGTTGATTCAAAGGTCGAATCATTCAACCATGTAACCAATACAATTATTATTGCCATCAACACAATATGTCAAAGATGAATGAATTACATATACATTTCAAAGTCAATCACATGTCGGTGGGTGGCTGGTATCTCTCCATTTCCACCACCACCACCACTAGCACTACTTCGGTACTTCCTCACACACCATCATTATCCTTGCCATGGAATTATCCACTAAATCGGACAGACTTGTCTCTACCAAACCTTATGAAATCATGACATTTTTTCAATACCGGATTTCACCTAACCCATAGATTGGTGGTGGCCTTGGCAGCTGATCCAAACAGGACCTGTTCAACTATCTTTTTGCCTGCACCTCACCTCACTCTGTCATAATTCATTGCAAGCTATAATAAACACTACTAATACTATACCATAGTGGAGATACAAACATCAAATTATGCGGTGAGAATCACTGTACATGAGAGAGAGAGAGAGAGAGGTAGGTGATGGTGGGTCGTTTAGGACTACTATTAAGGAATTGTCCAAAAGGGTTTTTGGTCTTCAAAAATTTTCTTTGTGAAAATCAAATTTGGTGGAGGTCTTGTGGGAGAAATCAGATGCTAGCTGTCTCAGCTCTTTGGTGAGTGCTGGTGCCCCACAGTAGAAAACCCCTGGCATTTGTCAAAAAGACAAAAAATCAACAGCCGTAAGAGATAAGAGTATATTTCAGCATCATGTGCAGTATCAAGCATATGTGACTTAAAAAGTAATAATACTTTCACAAAAAAAATTGCCATCATTGTCAAGGCAAAGGACAATAAAGCACTACCTCTGGCTTGAGATGACAGAAAGAAAATGGACATTTCAATCAGCAGTACGGATGCCTAATTTTCAGCGCGTAAAGTGAAATGTGTCTCGCGCGCCCACCAAAGATGAATCTAGCGGAGACACTTCACTTTACGTGCCCAAAATTGCTTGAAGTCTTTGTGTGTATCGTATTCGGGAAAAGCGTTATCGTTATCATTAACATGTGGAGTTAATATCATTCTTTTAAAAGGTTAGAACCTAAAATCACTTTAAGTCTCTATTTTTATCCTATTCAGGAAAGCATTATCACTAAGATGCATAGTTATATCATTCTTTTGAAATGACAGTAAGAAAATATGGATATTCGAATCGGTGATGCCAGTGACACAAGATTTTTTGCCTATTCAGGGAAGCATTACCACTAAGATGTGGAGTTATATCATTCTTTTGATATGACAGGAAGAAAATGGATATTCGAATCAGTAATGCTACAGACACAGGATTTTTGGCACATAATGTAATACGCGTAGCGGCACACCAAATATGCATCTAGGGCATAGACTTGGACTTGGACTTTACTATTTGTGCCAAAAATTGTTCGGATGTATTTTTATCCATCTTATTCGAATTGTAACTATTACTTACCAATTCTGGAGTCTGTGTGATTGAGAGCAATGCGCTTGTAAACATTGCGCCAGTTGGGCTTGGCAAAGTGCGATTTCACGCGCGTGCCAGAGACCACGTCCACCCCGTGCTTGGCATGGTTGAGGGACTGGAGCATGGTGATGAGGGCGGATCTCGCATCCCCCTCCTCGTACACACTGGTACAGTAGTTGTGCATCTCTATGACTCCCCTATTGTCCAATTCAGCCACTTCATTCATAATCCCCTTGAACCAGTCAAAAGACCCTTGTTCCCTTGTAACCCAATAGAAGTATGCCCTTCTTGTTTTGAAATTAGTCCCTTGTGATCCAGGTTTCCTCTTGTTATATGGAGAAGTTGATGGGGTGTTTCCGCCACCATTTCCACTTTCTAAAGCATTCTCTTCCTCATCCTTGGCCTTCATGTTGTTCACAATGTCCTTGACAATGCTTATCATCGGTGTTGCCCCGATTCCCAGACCCACCAGCAAAACCACTTCATATTTCTTGTAGTCTTGTGCTGGTGCTCCATAGGGGCCATCAATCAACACTCTTGGGAGGCTGTAGAGAAAAAATAATGCTTGTCAGTTACAGTTCTTTAGACCACTTTATCTTTTAGGAGCAGTTGCAAAAAAGCAATGGATGATTCTATTACACAACAAAGAGATTTCCTTCAGAAAAGAGAAAAACCATGTT
The DNA here is from genome assembly GCA_019656275.1 of Rhododendron kiyosumense. Lineage (NCBI taxonomy): Eukaryota > Viridiplantae > Streptophyta > Magnoliopsida > Ericales > Ericaceae > Rhododendron > Rhododendron kiyosumense. The sequence goes on from BPLS01000135.1 coordinate 837,096, forward strand.
CTAGGAATCTCCAAAAGGTGCAGGAAAAATAATTTTTCCTCCTTACTTTTTCATCCCAGTCGAAAAGATGATGTTCACACATGTTTGTTAAAGTTAAATGTCATGATCTGCTGCGGAAAATTACTTTCTGGTAACATTATTGAGGTTGTGACATGATCAGAATCTTTGGATATTGGGTGATGAAGGACAAGATTTGGGCTGTTGATCTCTTCGTACAACTAAGACCGTGTTTGGATCTATGATTTGGAGGGGGAAAAGATAGGGAATTGGATGCGTTAGGAATGTCAAAACATATATTCTTCTTTTCCTCACTTTAGAATTCCCTTCTTAAAATCCTAGAACCAAACACGACCTAGTTGACTTGCTTAATAATCTGTTGTATGCATTAGGACTTAGGAGTAGAAAAATGACTTACTTAGGGTTGTTTTCTCCTTGCGAGCAGTCTGCTCTGAGCAATCCACTTTTCCCATTAGGTGGTGGCTGGCACACCTAACAAAGACAAACAAAAATACAAGCAGAGGTTAGTTACAGCCTATTGAATTCTCAACAAAATATACATAAATCAAGATTCATGAGTAGTTCAAGCTACAAATCATGTTTATTGCCGAGCCAAAAAAAATCACGTCTGTAGAAAATTCGGCAGAGAGTTCTAATTGACACGCTCAGGTATCCCGAAATTAATTTTGAAGTTTATCCCAGCATCTGTACTAGGATTCGTAAAAGGACTAGGAAAGTACACACCTCTGAGAACACAGTCTTGAGTTGTCGAGTCCAATCACCGAGAGTTCGAATATGAACACTCAGGTAGTCATCTCCAGGAGATGAAGTAATGGAAAATGGGTGCCTGTTGGAATAAAAAAAAACCCAGCATAAATTAGTAGTGAATCTATCGATTGAACAATCTAGATTTTCTCTTTCCCTTTTTGTGATCCTCGATAGAACAATCTAGTTGATTTGGCCAAAAAAAGAAGAGCACTGTAAAGGCTTATTGTTACCATTCAAATGGTGAAACAGCAGCACAATTGACAAACATGTATTGCCCACTCTTGTACTTGAATCCCTGAGGCTTTGACATGTGAAGCGCCAATACATTTCCCGGATAGACAGCCACCTTCAAATTTCAATCCGAAAATTGATACGTTAAGTTTGTACTCTGTATTAGATTGGCAAAATAAAAAAATCCAAAAAAAAAAAAAAAAAACGAAGAGGAGAAATGCTTACCTTTAGTATCTGTACTGGCTTGATGCTGGATCTGAATGCCCTGATCAACCTCTCTCCGACATAGAGCAATACTGGAACCGCCAAGTACATCCAAGTCTGCATTTGCCAAACACGGATCACACGGTGTAAGGATGCATATTTCATTCTAAGGCAAATCATGTCATCATAAGATCAAAGATAAACACGGTCGACAAAGAATGAGTCGATCAACAAACTCACCGTTTTCTTGTACCATTTGTGGGCGAGATAAAGCTTGATGCCATGAATGATGAGGAGCGTATAGACAATGACAAAGAGATGGTGTGAGTACCAAAAGGCATTGAAACCAGCGAGTTTCTTGAGGGGTTTAGGCAAATTTACTCGGTTTCGCCTAAACCAGGGGGATGCTAGTGTGAAGGCTATTGCCATTAGCACTATCATTATAATCCCACTGATCCCTTCAAAACTCTTCACAAAATGCCAGTAGTTCTTCGGTTGGTACCCGAAATACTGAATCATTGGCTCGTACGTATCTGGATCTGCGTGAATAAGGCGAGGGAAGTCGCATGTTAAATGGGAGATTGCATGTATTCCTACTCCCATAGCTATTGCCACAGCTATCACCTAAAACAAACACCCGCATTTTGTCAGTACATCAACAGTCAGAAAAATCGAAACAATACCAAACAGCTGCGCACGCCAAAAACCAGAAAGGGCTTCGATCGAATTACCTTGTGGAAGTTCAGGTTGTCATCAAAAGGGACTGCAACTCCCAACCTGGTCTTGTTCCTGAGCCAAGTGATGGTGTTCCGACAAACTGGTAGCAAAATCAATGCCATATTCAACTTAAGAGTCTCGGCACCGCCTTTCGCCATGCAAACACAAATCCCCATCACATCGTACGCGGCCCTGTTTTTATACTGAAAGAATTTCCACAAAAATAGTCCCAACATAATCCCAATCCAAAGTGCCATCACCCAAACTCTTTGCCAATTATCCAACAAGAAGTACTTGGCGCTTCCGTACCACCGTATTATAGGGTTGAGTTCTTGTGTGGGCTTAAGCTTCTGGCTCAGCATTTGGCTCAAGTTCCGGCTTTCACCACCCCCTCTCGTAGGGTTCGGTGCTTGCAACAAAAGCATTTCCAAGTTTTCTACCTGTTTCCCAGCAAACATTAGTACATTACTATCGATCGGACAGGAACAGATGGATTTTCTCATAAGTCCTAAAAATAAGGTTATGATACAAATGTGTTTTAATTATCTTGTACTTTTTGTCTTGGTATTTACCATGATATATCCTTGTTTTTCTGGGTCTAACTCTTCCATGATCAGTGCTGCATATTCATCTGCTTGTTTCTGGATATTAGACAATTTGTTGCAATTTGCACTGAGGCTGATAATCTGCAAATTCAAATTAATTATTTTAATCATTTACTTAGAGATTAAGCCAATCTGACACAGACCCAAATGAAATTGCTGATTTGGGGGTAAAAAATAAATAAGTTTTTAAAAATTAAAAAAAAAATTACTGCTGCTGTTCTTCTTCTTACCGAGCCTTGAGCCCTTGACCCAACGGATTTAAAAAGAAGATAATGAACCATACAAAAGTCAACTCATCAGTTAATGTGCCCGTACCTCTCTAACTTCTTCTTCAGTGATTCTCCCATCGGCATCCTTGTCAACCCTGCATTAAATCCATCATTAACTGAACTCCAAGAAACTACTCCACCAATCATGGAATTGCAGAAGATGACCAGAAAAGGAATTGTCCTTTCATTTTCCTGGACATTTACCCTGTTCGATTTGGGTTTAAGTTTTAAAGCTTGGAGAAAATTTATTGGGGACCGTGCGCGGGGTTTTGAATACCCCAAACGAACAAGCTATAAAGTACTTTCCTAATTAGTCCAGTTTGGTGGGTTTGTTTCCAATTCAAATGACCAGATTATTGGAGCAGGCTGCAAAAAAGTAATTTTTTTTATAAATATTCTAGTTCCAATGTCGATGGCATAGTCTGACTGCACAGGAAGGGGGACTAGTTGAGGTGTGCGAAGCCCGAACAGCCCTAACGGTCGGAAATAAAAAAAGGACGTAATTTCAGCAATTATCTTACATGTCAAAGAAAGTCTGAAGCCGGGAATCAAAACTCTGGTCAGAAATTTGGTCCCAAAACTCCCTTAACTGCCCCTTGTTGATTGAGTCCCCCGTTATGTTCCGCCGCCGTGAAAGTGCATCAAACAGCTCTCCGGCGAACTCCTTGGACTCCTTGTTCATCCCTGCCATTGCAATCAAAACAGAAAAAAAAATTCAATTCAAATTGAGGCCTCGATTGAACAACTAGAAAAAGCCCGGACCCGATCAAGAAATCCGAAAAAATGAAGTAAATCAATTTCTAGCAAATGGGTTGAGCGGACAAAAACCAAATTTGGTTGTTCAACTTCCAAGACTTTAGAACAATTATTATCAAAATTATAGTACACAACTTAATTACAAATGGCAATTAATTAAGTCCCACAATTAATTAAATCAAAATCGAATTTAAGTGGAAAATTCTATAGTTGTTAAGACAATTGAATTTTTAAGTCGAAAATACCTATGCATTCCCAGAAGAGGGATCGAGATAGCAACCCATTAGTTTTAGCAGTGAGACTATCAAACTTCTTCTCCACGGCGGCCCACCCAGCGCCGCCGTCGGTCTTGCTGATAAACTTAAGCCCTTTCAGAGCATTCACCGCCGCCGACTTGCTCCTGTCGAACCGGCCCTGAGGCCTCTTCGAAAACGACGCCAACCTCTTCAGCTCCTGCGAAACCTGTTAAGGAAATACAATCCCACGTCGCTTTACAATTACGTTTGAAACTAGATAACTCAAGTTTTTGGGTTGCACATAAAGGTTCTACCGTACCTGTCTAATCCTCGAGGAGGCACTCCTGACAATGGAGGAGGCCCTGAACGAGGACCTCCTCTCGAGGTTCTTCGCGAGGAGAGTCAGCTCGGGGTCCTCGATCTCCCCGCCTCCCGCCGCCTTCACGCTGTGCACGGCCACCGAGTCATCGCGCACGTCGAGCGTGATTTCCACGTAGGCCTGGTCGTCATCGCCGCCGCCACTGGAGGACTGGGAGGCGGAGTCGGCCGGGAGGTTGAACCTGGCGCTCTTGCGGCCCCCGGCGCGCTTGTTCAGCGGGCCGCTCAAGGGGCCGCTGTAGGTCGTCCTGTCCGCCCCGACGATCTCGGTGTCGGAGTGGTGTTGGCGGTGGTGGCGGTGGTCTGGATATTCACCTTTTCCGTCGTCGGTTCCCATTTTCTGCATTTGGGTCGACAAACAAGGCGTAGCTAGAAACAAGGCAAAATCGATTACTGGAAAAGCAACTCAAGTCTATATCAGTATATTCTTAACAACCACTGAAATCTTGAATCTCCAAGAACATGTAATCTATAAACCCCACAAACCAATTGTATTTGTGGGTTAATATAGCTATATATTATATAGTAGTATACTCTCTCTCTCTCTCTCTCTCTGGAAGTAGTAGTAGGAGTATTTAATAATGAAAAAGAAATGAAGAAGAGAAAGTGGAACAAGAGCAACGGATGGGGGTTGTTCGGGTTTGGATTTTTCTTGGTTGGATGTTTTTTTCTTTAGAAGTTGTTTGAGCTTCTTATTCTTCTTCAACGATGGTGAGATGAGGCATTGGTTTGATTGGAGTTGTTCTATTATCTTGTATATATATATAAGAGAGAAGAAGAGGTACCGAATAAATGGATTTCAAACACCGCACTCTGGCTTTGACGAGATGATGGAGGACAGGGAGGGAGGGCCAATTGGGGTGGCCCCCTGGTCTGACCAGTCAGTCCGGCCCATTGATCATGTCACGCTACAACAAATACAGACATCATGCATCGATTGTTAATTGAAGTGGAGTATCTATTTCCATCCCCTTATTTTACTCCATCCACTTTTTTTTTTTCTTCTAATATATATATAAGAGAGAAGAAGAGGTACCTAATAATAAATGGATTTCAAACCCTCTGGCTTTGACGAGATGATGGAGGCCAGGGAGGGAGGGCCAATTGGGGTGGCCCCCTGGTCTGACCAGTCAGTCCGGCCCATTGATCATGTCACGCTACAACAAATACAGACATCATGCATC
>BPLS01000135.1:842450-871313 GCA_019656275.1 Rhododendron kiyosumense
TATTGTTAATTGAAGTGGGGTATCTATTTGCATCCCCTTATTTTACTCCATCCACTTTTTTTTTTCTTTCTAAATAAATAATGCAGTACAATCCAACCTTACTTTACAACAAAACTATGGGTACACCATTTGGTGTTACATGAAATGCACACCATGTTGTGCATAACTCATTTTGGAATTCTATACAAATGATCAGAGCCGTTCAATATGTTAAAATGTTACTACTTTATAAGGATTTCTGTTAAAAATAAACTTAGTCGGATATCGGTGAGGACTTGGTCGATTCTTCGCTCGATTTCCTTTACTGATGTCTGGTTGAGCTGATTTTTTTCAAGAATCCTTTTAAAAAAAATATTTTAAACATACTGAGCTGCTCTAATCATTTGTGTGGGATTCCAGAATGTGTGTATATAATGTACCCATAGCAGGACTCCCTGAACTATGTTTTGTAGTTTTAGTAGTAACTAGCGTGTGGGGCACACGCGACAACTGTGCAAAACATAAATTAAGTCATCAATTCAACAGTTCTTCTTCTGTGCCAAAATAATTAATTAAAGTAAACTTTTCTACACAAATACGTAGAAAAAGGGGGAAAAAAAAACACAAAACTTACTTTTCATGGTAAAGTATCTGGAATGCTTCTTTGAGTTTGTAATCATCTTTCATCCACTCAGTCATAAAACCAAATCTCCATCCTTGGCATATTTTTAAATTATTTATCCCGGCGGTGTAAATATATACTTGTTTTCTAAATTCATTATATTACATCACGTAGTCATATTTTATTAATTGGAATCACTGTTTTAACAACGTGACATAATATAATTGATTTGGAGGAAACAAATATTTATACTGCCAGTGAATATAATTTATTCTCGAAGGAAAATGGGGTGCAACGTGGAACTCTACAGGGTTGGTAACTGAAATGGTTGTGCTTGAGGCTGTGTTTGATAAGTGAGTTATGGCTTGTTATAGGATTATCAATTCCGTACGCCCTCTAACTCTTTGTTTGATTGCACAAAATAAGTTGGGACTATTAATAACAAGGGATTAGAAATACTCCTTTTTTGTGGGATTGGTAATAGCATCGGGGATCAGGTATTACTAATTCCATCCCAAGCCTTCTCACATGCGATCAACTCAATGCCCATGATGAGAGGGGTGAGATTGAGGTATGCCACACCGATGTACCTCTAACATTTTTGATCTTCAATAAATTGTGAGAGTACCCTTGTTCATACAGTACTTGTGACCTGACGATTTCGTGGGAGCCGACATCCACTACTGCACCACTGAAGCAGTGAAGCATGTGCCGAGTTTGGGTGGATTGACTGAAGTACCCTTTGTCTTTGTTTGTCATCATCACCTTTTGTCCAGCATATAAAAAATTTAGGCAATTCTATTCGACCATTTAATTTAATTATTTGTGCAGGAAACAAAAATAATTTTAAAAATTATGCATTGGGTTAATGATTTTCAGATTTTATTTTATTTTATTTTTGTCCATGTTTTATTCAAGATGGAGCACTTTTATTACCCTTGGGCATTTTTTATAACCCTTATTTGTACAAGGGTAAAAATGGAAATGAATATTTTCAATCCAATTCCATCCTATGAAAAACAAACATGTAAATAACAATCGTATCTTCTAATCCCGTGCAAAATAAACATGCATATAGGAATGACCTTCTCACTAGCAATCCCATCTCATTAGTAATCTCATTCCCAATCTCATGTCATTACCAATTACTAGCAATCCCATCTCATTAGTAATCTTAATCTCAATCTCATGTCATTATCAATCCCACCAGAGTCTCGTTTTTTCAATTCACACTCCACACCAACTTGTGTTCTCTCTTTCTAGATAGCATAGATTTTTAGACACAATTGAACTAAACTCAGGAAATTTCCAACAAAATCGATCCACTCATTAGTAATCTCAATCTCAATCTCATGTCATTACCAATTCCACCAGAGTCTTATTTTTTCAGTTCACACTCCACACCAACTTGTGTTCTCTCTTTATAAATAGCATAGATTTTTAAACACAACTGAACTAAACTCAGGAAATTTCCAACAAAATCCAAAAACTTCCCCAACCCATTTCACCGAGTGGAGTAGTTCTGGCTCGGCACCAACCAGCGCCCATGATATGTTTGAAGCGTAGTAAATGTAGAGACCCGTAAATTTTCTTATTTATTTTTAATGTTTATAATTGAAAAAAATAAATAAATAAATATTATATGAAAATGAAAATGACAAGAATGTGATTGAGGTGGTCCTATGTGCAAGATTTTGGAAAGTTTGGGGTGCTAGTGTAATTAGTGCTTGTGTGCATCGTGTATGTATAGCAGGGAGTTTATTTTTCTTTTTCCCATTTTTTTTCTTTTCTCTCTCTCTCGGCCTCTCAGCTCTCTCTCGATCTCTTTCACTCTCTCACCCAATCACTCAAAACCCATAACAATCATTCTCAACTCCATCATCTACGTGCGTATCCGGGCTCGTATCGCATTGGATAGGACTTGGTTTGGGGTATTTTCGCTTGATTTGGGACTCTGGAAGTTAGGACTTGCACCATCTTTTCAAATTCGGTTTGGATACTCGAGGTAGGGAATTCTACCTCTCTTTATATGTTATTTGGATTCTCCTATGTCATATTTGAGTATCTCCATGCTTTGTTTGAGCTTGTATTGGTTGTTGTTTGGTCTGGATCAAAATCTGATATCTGATGAAAAATCGCCAGAATTCTGAACTCCTACCGGTAGGACACTTTTTCCTACCGATAGAAATTTGTTGTCGTGATAATGAGTACTCACTGCCTTATGTTTGTACCGGTAGGACTTATTCCCTACTGTAGGATTATTAATTTTTCTTACCTACCGGTATTATTTCCTTTTCTACCGGTAGAGTTCTTTAAAACCAGGATTTGTTTTTACTATTCCCGGATTGTACCGGTAGCTCCCATTCTCTAACGGTAGGCCACCACAAAAATGCAAATTTTCCCTGGCCGTTCCATTTCCACTTTTCCAAAGCCTGACATCCTTTTTCATGGGTTATAGGATTATTTTATTATATACAATAGGAGTATAAATAAGCTAGCACATCTTTTTATCAAATAAAACAAAAATATATATAATGGAAGTGTTCAAGTGGGTGAAATTGTGGAAGGATAAATATGAGTTTCATACACGACATTTGTACAAATGATACATTTGAGCTTGTGAATGACGCGCGAACATTCGGGGCCCATCGATGGGTGGGTGCTTGGCAGGGGATATCAGGGTCCCAAAATTAGCCTGGCAGGAGCTAATGCTCAAAATAATCACTCAAGGCCTAACCTTCAAGGTAGGTGCTTGGCAGGGGATATCAGGGTCCCATAATTAGCCTGGCAGGAGCTAATGCTCAAAATAATTACTCAAGGCCTAACCTTCATGGTGGGTGCTTGGCAGGGGATATCGGAGTCCCAAAATTAGCCCGGCTGGAGCTTCGGCTCAGACACACAAAAGACACGACATGTTGAGACATAAATTGAACGCGTATGACTTATGGGTTGAATAAAAGAAAGATTGTAGATTTTGGAACATTCGTTCATAATAATTGTGCTTCCTCCGTTGTCATTTGATTTCCCATCATTCGTTCGTTCGTCACGCTCATTTGCATATAGAGTTTGTGTAGATTTTTCTACTGGGTTTGTGTAGCTCAAGCCTTATATTATTTTCAGGTGCTAATCCGGAACCATAACTTGCATGCCTGGAGTGCTTGACGTGTGGACATTACTTTTGAAAGCTAACTGAAGGAGTTACCGATTTGTCTTTGTGAATTTATTTTAAAGATGTATTTGTAACTAAATTTGTAATTCTTTTGACTTGAAATATTGTAACCATTAATCCTCTTTTGGAATTTGATACTTATGATAATTTGGGGCCGTCGAGCCTATGTTGTAATATTTTGGGAACTTTGTGAACTTGGAAGTATTTGTTGTGGGAATGAGAATACGGTGACTATTTTGGGTACCGTACGGATATTGTGAGTATTTTTATTATGAAAATCATTTATAATTATGATAAAAATCGAGGACGTGACAGTAAATAATTTTTTTTTTTGTCAATTGATAGAAGAAATCATTTTTACATCAAACATATATGAAGTACAAAGTATAAACTCGGAACACTACATCAATTGTGCGAGTCCAAATTAAGAGTATTGGGATGTCCGATGCACACAACATGAGTGAATCGATTTAATTTCAGATTTTCTATGGCGGTGGCGGGTGTGGATGAGAGGGAATTGGGTTTGGGAGATGAGAAAGAGCCAGTGCTTGCTCATCGATTTGAACTGGGTAGGTGTCGATGACGGCGGTGGATCGAGCTTTGGCTAGCGGAGGGAAGAAGAGAGTGAGGAGGAAGATGAAGATGAAGATGAAGAATTGAATTGAATTAGAAGGATAACTTAGTCATCTTCACTTAGAGCATTTTTTTGTGTCCTAAACTTCTTAGTTTTCAATGGGTTGCCCAGAGAAAATAATGGGATGTGAATAGAATTTTCCCACATGTATATCATACAATACCTACCTACAAGATTATATGTCATCATATTGTTAAACAGAATTGTCAATGCGATTTTATGATTTGTTATAGTATTTATTTAGAAGTAAAAGGAACAATATTGTTGTATCAGATTGGTGCCATTTTGACTAAATTTTGGTTTTAGACCATAGTATTCCATCAATATTCTCATTTTTCAGGGAGAACTATATATGATGCAGAATGACGTCGTGGATTTGACATGGTCAAATATGTTGACGAATTTAACACTAAAGATAACTTTCGTATTTTTTTGATAGTAAGATCAGACTAGTGGAGCGCTATATTGCTGTATATTTTCTTAAATTTTGATTTTGACAGCCTAAATAGTTTATGGATGGACTTTGATTATATTGCTTGGAGGTGGGATTATTAACTAGTTACTAAACAATTGGTATACATATGTCGTTTTAATAAAGTAGTAAATTGGAAGAGATTCCAAATCTTTTCACGTGATAGGCATGTACACACTCACAAACCAATCGACGCTTTCAACCACATTCCTTTTGCGTATGTGAGAGACGTGTAGTTAAAAGCAGGGGGTGGACATATAACACTCACGAATATTTTTCTAAGCTCCTCCTTGGAAAGGAATCAAGTAGGCCTAAGAAAAAAAGTACCTTAGATGCCGGGATATTATCCGTTGGATTTCGACGACATTTTTTTAATTAATTAATTAATTAATTTCTTCATTTCACTTGTATATGCATGTACAAATCCTTTTTTCTAGCTCCAAGTTGTGGAAACTAATATTCATTCAAAAAATTGTGCCAAAAAATACTACTTAAAATGAGGTGAAAGTGATATTTTTAGAATCACGAATACTTTTGGTTGTTGATGTTTTACTTTGAAATGATAAGGTTTAAATCCGACATAATTTCTTGGTAGTAGTCCTCTATGGTTATTGGTTTAGCAATCAATCAGTCACCCTTGATCGAGATGCTATCCATTTGTTGGATAGCTTAACTAACCCATGTCCATGTGCATGCATGATACTCTGAGGATACGTAATTCCAAGTTAGGGTGCTAATGTACGTCCATCCCATTAATTAGCCTGTCAACGGATTGGATTCGGACTCGATATTTGAATATTTTATTAGGAGGAATCAGAATTCGATTTTGACAAACACATGAAATACTCAGTTGTTCAATATGATGTGACTAATTATTTTGAGAGACGGGTTTGGATTTAGTTGGATAGATTTGGACGCACAGGATTGGGAATATTTAGTCAGCTCCATTGATGGCCTACTTCCGTTCCATATAGCGTATGTTGCATGAGTTGTACGTCTTGCAATGATGGCGGTGGACGGTGGTGGTAAAGGGATTAGCGGAGGTGATTTTGAGACGATGATGATCAATGGTGCTAACCAATTCGCATGGGCCTTCAACTTGATCAACTAAGTAGGGCTGCAAACGAGCCGAGCCGAGCCGAGTTTTAGTGTGCTCGAGCTCGGCTCGAGCTCGTGACGAGCTGCAGGACTCGAGCTCGGCTCGAGAAGTATTTACAGAGCTCGAGCTCGGCTCGCTCGGCTCGTTTATGAAACAAATATAAATATATATATTTATTTATATATGTGTGTGTATAAATATAAATAAATACAAATATGTAAATAAAATTATATATATATATAGTTGGGCTCGCGAGCCAAGTCGAGCCGAGTTTTGACTAGCTCGAGCTCGGCTCGTTTACGAAACGAGCCCAACATTCGAGCTCGAGCTCGTTCGTTTATGTCTCGAACCGAGCCGAGTCGAGCCATTATCGAGCCGAGCCTCGAGCCGCTCGCGAGCGGCTCGGATCGTTTGCACCCCTACAACTAAGCTAGTTGGGGTTTTTTTTTTTAAAGCCTTTATTCAAAAAAATTCACAATACAACACTTATATTAGTTAGTGAAACACACCCTTATTAAGCCGGGCAAAGTGATTAATGCGTCCTTTTACGAACAGACAATTGGCTTATTTAAGCCAAGACACAACTAAACTGGCTTGTGTAATTGTGTACGTTGCTTCCTCCTCAGTTCATCACCTCTTTTAAATTGACACAATTAAATGAATCTTTGGAGGGGAACCCACCCCAGTGGTTTAATTAATTAATGTGTCCTTCTGTCCTCCTAATTAAGTACTAATTAAGTAGAGGGATTTCCCTATCATCATCAAAATTAAAAACTTCCCAATATAGACAGACAGAAATACCCCAATTTCCACCCGGCCAATTAATCCAAAAATGCTACTAATACTTTATATTTTGGAAAATACCTTGAGAAAGAAGTTAAAATTTAATGGCCCCAGCATTGACCTATTGTTAATTTAAGCTAGCTAGCTTGGTAGAGTACTCGTGGTCTCAATTACGAAGCGCGTTAATCTCTCAATTGTCATTTTCAATTTGATGATCAGTCTGTACAAATGTGAACATTGAGTAAAGTAAACTTAGATTAATTCCTGGCCACATCATGTCCCCCTATATTATCAAATCTACTGTATTATACTAATCACGTACTAACTACTGGGTTGAGTATTGGTAATTTTACTAAATTCCACTCCAGTCTCTATTTTAACAGTGGCGGAGGGGAGCTTGAGACCGGTGGGAGCACGGCCCCAACTAGAATTTTTTTTTTGTTTTTTTTGTTTTTTTTATATGTTAGAGATTTTCTAACATAGCCATAGTATTTTTAGCGTTGTGCATGAAGGATCAAAACCAAACAGAAAAAACACCCCGAACACACAGACACAGAGTTTTACGTGATTGTCATCAAGAGCGGGTAGCCGGGTACATACATCTACGGAGGAATCAGAACAATCTCACCGTAAACGGAACAAAGCTTTACAAGTAGAGCTAGCAATGGAGGAACAGAGCTTTACTATAAACGGAGGAACCAGAGCAATCTCGCCATAAACGGAACAAAGCTTTACAAGTAGAGCAATGGAGGAACAAAGCTTTACTATAAACGGATCGAGGAACCAGAGCAATCTCACAACACTCTCAGTTTACAGTAATGCTCAAGCTACAAAACCTAGCTATAAACAGTGGTTAGTAACAGGAAGATGGGAGCCACAAAGGCCTCACAAGTCAAACATCTACTAATTCTGATGTATGGATGAATTCATACCATCGAGTTGATGTCGATCCGCATCGGTCCCATCAATTTCTGTTAGGCTAGTCTAAACGTGACTTTCTCCTGCTTAAATAGAACTCCACACTAGTAGACGGTGTAAATGATCATTATCGATCACCGATTTGGTCGGTCTATTGGACCGGTTACGGAGTAATATATCACAAAAAAATTACTAACTTATTTAGAAAAAAAAATGTAAATAAGTTTCAGCAAGCAATTTTTATCCGTATCTAATTTAGCTTCATATATTTGGACTCTATGATTGGCACCATTTTCATGTCCACATTGCTCCAATTTTTCTTCCAACTTCCAAGTGTGCAAACTTTTTCTCCAACTGCGGTCTGAAAGTGCTACAGCTCTTTTTCTAGAGTTGAAGGTGATTAATTTCAAATTGACTTTGCCAAATTTTTTTTACTAATTATGAGTAGTCTCTTAATTCACTTGATGTTTACCACTGATCTCCTGATCGGGTGGGATTGGACTATTACTCCAGCTTAAATTTCGGAGGATGCTTTGCATATTATCACGATTGATCGGCTAAAAAACACTGGCACAGAGGGGACGATCGAGTGCTCAGACTAACTTACGCGCACCTTTTGATCGATTAATTCACATATTTCGATTAATTCTGGGGCCCTCAATTTCTTTAGGCATTGCTATGAAGTCTACGGAGTTCTATCGGAAGCGGGGGCTCTGCTGTGCGGAAGGCACAGTACCCCTACCCCACTGCCAAACGGTACCGTTTGGGATAAAAAAAAAATATTTAAGTTATCTATTTGCAATCCTATGGAACAGAAAAGTGATTATGAGAGTCATAGAGATAAAATTTAATTATGTCTCTTTAGAATAATATGATCAAAATAATAAGATCTTCTTACCGGTTCAAACTAATTAAAAATTGGAGCAGTTAATTTTTTAACCATATTTTTTTAATATATAAACCATCTAAAAAATTTTAAAAATTAAGTGCTTCAATTTTTAATCCGTTTGAACAAGTGCGAAGATCTTATTATTCTGAACATATAATTCTAAAGAATCGTAATTAACTTTTGTCTCTAAAAGTCTCATAATTAAGTATCTGCTCTTTTTTTAGAATCTTACGGAGCAGAAACGTGATTATTAAAGTCTTGAAGACAATAGTTAATTATGTCTTTTTAGAATAATATGATTAGAATAATAAGATTTTCGCAGATTAAAAATTAAGCAATTAATTTTATTATACCGTTTATATATTAAAAAATATGGTTAAAAAATTAACTGTTCTAATTTTTAATCAGTTTGAACCAGTACGAAGATCTTATTATTTTGATCATATTACTCTAAAGAGATATAATTAAATTTTATTTCTATGACTCTCATAATCACGTTTCTGTTACATAGGATTGCAAATAGATAACTTAAAGATTTTTTTTTTTATCCCAAACGATACCGTTTGGCAGTGGGGGTAGGGGGTTCTGTGCCTTGGGCACAGCTGAGCCCCCGCTTCCAGTTCTATCGGGCTCTTGTTGAATCCAAGTCAAATGAACCGTGGGCCCATACTTGATGTGAAAACTAAGGATGGTAAAAACAGTACGCATTGCGCAAAATAAGCGCACGATTAGCTCCTGCTGAAGTTGAAGATCCATCAATTAAAAATGTAATCCATTTTCAATGTCAATTCACCTTTTTTTTCTTTTTTTCTTTTTTCGAAAGCTTGATATCCATTCACACGGTAAATATTGCCCCCACTATGTTAAATTTTTGTGTCCGCCACTTACAAAACTTAGTCTTTTAGGTGAATATGGGTCATTCAATGTGTATATGGGTCATTCTATATATACTCTCCAACAAATTGAGCCTATACGTGCACGAGAAAATCTTCGACGGACCAGACTCCTAACAAGTGGTATGAAAGCTAAATGGAAAATTCTCACAAAATGAAGTGTTCAAAATGGAAATGCTTTCTACTGTTCACACCTCCCCCTTTTTTCCCTAATCTCCGCCTCTCCCTCCCCTCATTTCTACCGTTCACACCTCTCCGTTGTCAATTCTTCCATTGTTAAGCTCGGCGCTTGGACTCTTGCCATGGCTTGTGGGTCTCTCCGTTCGGTCCTAGCGATGGAGACTCGGATCTAGTAGCTAGTGGTTGGTGGTTGGGTTCAATAAGATGAGGTGTTTTGGAGTTAGGGTTTTCTTTTCCTTTTCTGATGAGTTTTTCGTCTCCTTTACCGGCTGGTTTTTCCAGTCCGGTTGTGTACCGATTTGAGTTTCCCTTGAATCTGGTGAGGTTGTGGTGGTGGGCAAATAATTTCTTTATTTTCGTTCTTGTTCTAGTTCAGGTTTTGGATGGATTTCAACGGATAGTCTTTCTGACGGTTACCGGTCGTCGCGACTACACTCAGCCGACCGGACCTAGTATGGTTTGCTTCGGTTGGCGTGGTTGGAGCTCGCCGTGGCAGTAGGGGCTTGCTGCGGAGTTTCTCTGACCGGCCGGCGTGCTAAAAGGACAGCAGTCCATGGGACCGGAAGGCTGCCTATTTGGTTGATTTTTGTCGTGGGCCAGCCTTGCGCCGGCAGAGACAGCTGTAGGTCAGGGGTGAAGGAGGGTTTGGTCTCTGGCCGCCGAGCTTCACGTGACATCTTAGATCAGCTGGATTGGTTCTCTTTTCAGTCGGCGAACCTCGAGATTAGATTCTCTTTTGCTTGTGATTTGTTTGTTGTTTTGATTACATCTGTTTTTTGGTGTAATGGTTTGTATTGGGATTTAGTTTCGATTTCTCTCTACCTAGTCTCAGATGAGATTCTCATATTGGTACCTAGTGTTGATTTGCTTTTGCAGGGTGTTCAGTAATCTCGGAGTAGGTAGTTTGGTGCACTCTTGTTTTTTAGGGAAAAATTCAAAAAAACCCCTGAACTTTGAACCCAATGTCAAATAGGCACCTGAACTTAAATAAACTTCAATTGAACACCTAAACTTTCACTCCGTCATTCAATTTACCCCCTGCCGTCTCAATCCATGGCTTTCCTAACGGAAACCACTGAGCTGGACACTAACAGACAGAACAAAACATTAGATGGAGAAATTGGAGGGAAACAACAGTGATTTGGCACCTTTTTAAGGCCCCGTTCGGCTAAATAAGCCTATTGGCTTATTTTTTGTCCTTATTCAATTTTTTTTTTCACATTTGTTGGTTTTTCATCAAATTTTTGGAGATTATTGCATCGTCACAACGAGAGGAATCTAAAAAGTAAAAAATTATTATCGAAATCCATTTTTTTTAATAAAAACGAAAAAATTGGTTTATTGCTTGTTTTTGTCTTTAATCAAAAAAATTAGGTTTTGATTGTAATTTGTTACTTTTTAGATTTCTTTAGTCATGACGATGCAATGATCCCCAAAAAAATGATGAAAAACTTGCTATGTTTGGATTTTTTTTTGAAAAATAGTAGGGATAATAAGTGAAGAGAGATAAGGAGAGAAATGTTGGAAGTATGGAGAATCTATAGGGAATTTTTTGAAAAATTCTTTTCGAATTGTAAAGAGAACAATAAAAAAATACAAAAAAAAAATTTGAATAAGAACAATAAATAAGCCAGTAGGCTTATTTAGCCGAACGGGGCCTTAAAAAGTTGCCAGATCACTGTTGTTTTCCTCCAATTTCTCCTTCTAACGTTTTCTTTTGTCTGTTAGTGTCTAGCTTAGCAATTGCCGTTAGGAAAGTCACGGATTGAGACGGAAGGAGGTAAATTGAATAACGGAGTGAAAGTTCAGGTGTTCAATTGAAATTTATTTAAGTTCAGGTGCCTATTTGACATTGAGTTCAAAGTTCAGGGGTTTTTTTGAATTTTTCCCTGTTTTTTATGATGTAATCTTTGCCTCCGGACTGTTATGAAATGAAATTGACTGTTTCAAAATAAAAATAAAAAATGGAAATGCTTATACGGAAAAAGATAATGTAGATTGTAACTTGTTCACTCCTTCCTCTACATGTTTTCCACATCAGAGAACTCCTACTTTCGGCAACGTTGCATTACCACTTAGGGTTCTTCCCCACCGGGGTGATCGGTGGTACATGCTCAGCCTTCAGAGCATGCATGCGGATTCACCGAGGTGATCGGTGGCCGGTACTGGTTGGGGGACATAGTGATAGCGATTGGACCGAAGACTTAGATAACCGAAAGAGTCCAACTAATTTTCTATTCTACATTGGTGGCATGGCGTTCACTTGGATTTCGAAGAGGCAACCAATTGTCACTCTCTCCACTTGTATACGCATAAGCAGTTAGCTTGAGGGATATTTCACCGGCTAGGTTTCTATAAAAGTTTCAAATCGGCAACAAGACATAAGACAACAACACAATTTTCTTGTCCTTGCTAGCTAGGCTAGCGATATTTTTTTTCCTTTTTTGATAACTCATGTGTGCGAGCTTGCGATGTTTCCTCATCATTTCCCTTTGTCACAATCACAATGAATGTTTGGAGTACCCATTGGGATATCGTTTAACTAATTCGAGACAAACTATTGACCTATTTATCAATTAAGGACTTTCCATGATCATGCAATTTCCTCATGTTTGACATATAGAAAGCTTATAATGCTTAGATTTCAACCCAAACAAATGCTATATTTTCAAAAAAGATTGTTCAAGTACGTTGGAGGTCAATTTAGTTTGATTCAATAGATATCTAAGTCATACAAACACGTATATGTGGTATCTTTTTCTTTCCTTTCATTTTTTGGTAGGGTAGGCTAATAAAGTACCCTTCGCTCGCGGTTTAGCTCGACATTTGACAATTAAGGTCTAATCTATGTGATTTAATTAGTACTAGAGCTAGCATTGCCCTTACGTACGAAATGTCTTGACCCGTGAATGGAACGTTAATCCTTGAATCTAGCCAATATGACTGACCATCTATACTCGAATCTTGAATTTTTGAAGAGGGTTTTTTTTTTTTGTAAAATTAGAAATCATCAGATAAATCCTTATCTCTTGTATTTTCCGTCCGGACAATCAGTTGGCTTGCATGGTTGCTACTATTATTTGATGTGCGTATAAACTCATTCGAAAAAATGCCGAATATTTAAATAATGAATAACAAAACAAAATTATTCCGGTTGATTTGTATCTTGTTTTGAATCTCAACGATGGCACCCATTATGTGTCCACAATAATATTATTCCAAGTTCTCTCCGAGTCTACAAACATTTTTTCTTCAGCCGTGGTCTTCTAGTGCCAGGCCTAGCTTTTTGACAGGGATTTTGTGTCTAATTTTGACGATGAATGAATGGTACAAAAGGACCGGTTCAAGCCTTGATTAGTCCCTGAGTATTAGTCGACCTAGGTGCTAGGCGTCTCTCTTTCCATGCATTTGAATAGCGCCTAGTCATTTCTAGAACATCGATCAAACAAGGCCGTGAAGTTTGGACAATTTTAATGGCCTCGATCCCCTAATTAGGAAACTTGGTGTGTTTGCCACTGGCGTATAATTAATTAGAACCTTCATGTTCATCTAACTGCTATTGTATTTTATTTTTTGGTTGAAGAGAAGTAAGATATAATAGATCATCGTATGTTTGAGAAAAACTTTTTACGGAGCTTTTCATAAAAAAAAGTTTACGGAGCTCAATCAATTAGCGGTAATAGATTATTTTTAATTCGGACCGTCCAAAACACTTTTGGATGATCGAGATTGAGCGCCTCCGTAAAGAGCCGTTTTACAGCGGCTCTGTGGATACTTATCTCTCATGTATGTTTTCTTATGTAGGGTAAACAGGGAGTCAAACTACGGACATGAATTAAGTTGTTAATACTCTTTAATTTCCACTTTAGCCAAATACTTTTTGCACTTTCATTTTATCCACAGGCACTTCCAACTTTAGCCTTGTTCATGTGTTGAAAAATTAGAAATTAGGAATAATGAGATAAAGGTTGGTTATATAATCACGAAAATAAAAACGAAAAAAGTAGTACATATAAACTAACAAAAGGGGACTACGAAAATCAATTCCCTTGCCGTTACACCTTCGTAAAATTGATTGGTTTCGGTCAACCTTTTCTATACCTTTGTTGATAAGAAAAAGGGGAAGAAAATTAAAAGGGTTGTTGGATCCAAGCTGGTCAAAACTCAAAACTGTGGATTGAACAACTGAAACCCTAAAACTATGGATGGGGGAATTCCAGTACTGTTCAATTGGATACAATTTGCACGTGCTTTAGAATAAACAGATCGATCCATTCAACACATATTAATTATTACGTATTTGATTGATCCACCGATTTTCTCGTTAATCCTATTTGAAAGCAACAGCTCAACAGATAATAAATCCGTTTGGTTGTGAAATTAATGGATTGGGTGATCGTGATAGTTACGTTAATTGGTCATAGATTGTGTGCAATGCATGCATATAGCTTCCTCTCCAATATTCAAGATTCTAAATTCCTTTTCAAAACCTAATACTGTGGACTTTTCTTCTTCGATTAATTTCTTCCATTTGTAGATCAAACTAATTAAGCAATATCCAAACGGTCTAATCCCTACGACGACACGGTTTCCTGCATGCGCATTCGGTGTCGATAATTTACTAAAGGAAAATTCTTCGATACTCACCCTTTTAAAGTGTGTATCATATGCACATATTGTATAGTTCATATTGTGCCACCTCATAAAAAATTATTTGTAGGACCGGTCATTCATAACATTTTATTTCGTATCGTAACTTTTCATCAACATGATTCGTAACTTTTTAGCAATAGATTCATATCATTTTGGGAATCATAACATTTTGGTGTGTTTCAATGAGGGTGCATATGATACACACCTAAATAAGAAGTGTGTATTGTAGCACTCCCTTTTACGAAAAGGAAACTTGACACCAGTTCTGTGATATATGCATGCCTGTAGCTAGCCAACACCTCTGATATTGTGGAGAGAACACTGTAAACAAGAAAATTAGGATGCAAGAGTCGAGTACTTGTCCCGTTGCACGGAAATTAATGACCTGCAAGCTCGGGAGTGTACGTACATGTATTGTCTCATGCTCCAAATTTTTTCTCTTTTTATTTTTTTATCGGCAAAAGTCAGTATTGTTAAATTAGCACATTCAAAAAAAAAAAAAATTATGCGGTTGGACCAAAGAGCTCTTGACTTGTCATGCTCTAAGAATTGGCTAATTAAACCCCCTTCGGATTTACTCGCTAAACATGGTTTTGCGGTCATTTTATAAAAGAGGAATTACTCGTATAGTTGTAGCCTTCTCAACATTCATTGAACCTACTAACATGAGAATATTCTTTGAATTTGAATTATAAACATTCTTCAATCTATATTTGAATTTGGCACCAATATTTTTCCCCCAAAAGTACATCCGGAAGGGGATACAAGTCATGTACACATCTCATTATATTCTAGACTACATCATGCGCTACAAAATTGTCATCATTTTGAAAACTCACAATCATCACATTAAAATACTCCACAAAGCCCCCAAAAGGAATGAGAAAGTTCCACAAAAGGAAACTAAGTATCCGCGAGAAACTCCTCCCCTCATGTCGTAGCATAAGGGTTTGGTGGAGAGAGAGAGAATGGACAATCTAGAAAATCTGTAGACCCAAAATTAAGACTTATAAGATACTAAACTTTATTTATTTTGGAAATAGAAAATCAGTAGACGAATGGTTGTCCAATTACATAAAAAAAAAAAAAATAGTTCAATACTTCTGTGCTAAATCTTTGAAATGGCTATTTTCATTTACAATCTCACGTGAAATACTATATACGAATATAAGCCGACTCTCAAATACTACCTGGTTTTTTGTTTTTTTTGGCCGATTTCGGTTCTGTTTCTCCAGTTATTTTCCAGTCCAGCTTTGTTTTCGGTTTAGGTTTCCCCTAGATCCGGAGGGGGCGGTAGTGGGCAAATATAACTATCCGTCTAGTTTTTTCTGTGCCGGGTTTAGTTTGGTAGTTGCCTCTGATCAGTTGTTTGCCCGCCGTGGCTTCAGAGCTGTGTTGACTGTCATCGGTTGCCCTTCCGCGGCCAGAACTCAGCGTACCAGTGGGAGTTTGCTTTTTGGGGTGGCGTCCTCACCTGCGAAGGAAAATCACTTTGTGTTTTTGCTTTGCGGTTTCGCCGGTGATTTGGCTTTTGGATTATTGCATTGGGGAAGTCAAATTTCTCTATGCTGCTTTGATCACTTCGATTAGGGTTTCTGATTCTCGAAGAGAATTGTTGTCTGGATGCATACTCCACGTGTCCCAACCCTACCTTTGAGTATGTGGCGGAGTGAAGAGGTCCCTGCTCTCTCTGGCTTCAATTAGTCCTTCCTGTTCTTCCTGTTGTACCCTTTCATGGTTTTGATTGAAATCTGTGGATGCCATATGGCATTTTTTATTATGAATGAATTTCGAGCGGATTAAAAAAAAAAAAACTTATACGAATATACGATACAAAATGGGTTCACGCAAATGGGTTTGATTAGTTGTTTTGAACTAAGTACTTAGTTTCAAGATTAGCACTTTCTAAAGTCAATGATAATTCAAGAGTTATCCGTTAGTGGAAGAATTTCTGCGCAACAACCGAAATTCCGTTTTCTAATCAAGATTTATTATCCTATAACACCTGTACTCCGTATTAGATAGCGTGTATGTATATAAAAAATTCTTCAACGTCAATTATCAATCTTCAATAATATTAATCAAATTCCCTTTTTTCCCAATATTATCATAGCAACTGCGATATTTTATCAACGAATCACTGACACATGTCATTATCATCATAACATATAAATGGAAGAATGTCTGTATGTATAATCTTTCCACTTATATATATAGAGATAGCATTACTCGTTTATGCTACAACAACTATATATCCATTTTAAATTATACTAGTTCAGTGGCCGAGTGGAGCATACCAACAAGTAAGAGGCTTACACCTTTTAGGCTTGCAAGTTCAACTCTTATTACGAATGCTAGCAAAAAAGATTTCAGAGACCCGCTAGATATTTGTCCGGTTGTTAACTTTTTTAAGATGTCAGTATTAGTACTCTATGTGTACGTAAATTGTCTAGGGCTTTCAATAATAAAAAAATTATTGCTACACAAACATATAGCTTTGTTGCGGACCTCCTATTTTTGGGTCATATTTTGATAATCCAAACTGTTCAACTTGTTTAGAACATGTTTTTAAGGATACCCACTAGAAATTAGCTCAAAATATGACCGAAAAGTGCTTGATCCAAATAGTTTTTCATAAAGTATGCATATAACTATTTTATGAAAAATTGTTTGGATTAAACGCTTCCTATTCATATTTTGAGCTGACTTCTTGAGAGTATGCTTAAAAATGTGTTCTAAACAAGTTGAACGATTTTGATCATTAAAATATGATCCAAAAATGAAAAGTCTGCATCTAAGCTAAATGGAAGATTCCCCACTAGATGCTTGGTGTGTGTATGTACGTATGTATACACACACGTCTATATCCATTTTTTTGAATGCGATTGCAAATTGTCTGTGAAGAATGAAAATGTACATGGTGGTAGAGAAAGTTTTGGATGCCACGTGGTACCTCCGGCTGTATGATCTTTATATTCATCTACAAATATTCGTTTCTTGATGTTAGGCCCCGTTCCAGTTTATAGAAAAAGTATTTTTTGAAAAAGAAGATAATTTCAAACTCAAAAATCATGTATTTACGTAAATAATTTTTCTACCAATACGAATTTTGTTTGATAAATCTCATTGAGATCTTTTATACGGTCTAAAAAAATGAAATATTAATTTTTTATTTTCATTATATTTGGGTTTAAAAATTACAAATTAAAAAATAAATAAATAAGAAATGTAAACCGGAACAGGGTCTTTCAACAACTATAAATCCCTTTTTAATTAGGCCAAGTCGGAGCATTAATTCCACAACAATTCCACAACAATGCTACTTGCACTTATTTTTGTGAACATATAATGCACATATATTTTTGTGGGGCTCATATCGGGGTTCCACAAAATGATCCGAATCGCTCGTCTATTTTAAAATATTTTTGGAAGGATTCCTGTAAAAAATCAACTCCAACGGATATCGGTAAGAGCTTTCTCAGAAATCGTAGAGCAAAACAGAATAATTCACCCTACGATTTCTGAGAAAGTCCTTACCGATATCCGTTGGAGCTGATTTTTTACAGAAATCCTCCAAAAAATATTTTAAAAAAGATGAGCGGTTTGGATCATTTTGTGGGACCCTGATATAGGCCTCACAAAAATATATGTGCTTGATATGTGCACAAAACTATGTGTGGGAATCATTATTATAATTGGAAATCGAATGTGAAAATATCCGTGTATTGGTAGGTGAAGTTCCACCCTTTCTATCAGAGGTCAACATCGAGAATTAGTTGGAAAAATCTTTGGAGCCATAGGGTGTGGCAACGTGTAGAGCTGCTTTCTTTGAGTTGACTCGGAATGGAGGGAGGTGGTCCTTTTCGGGAAACGCGGTGCCGATTTTTCAGATTCTTTCAGTGTGCACACATAGGCTTCTAATGTGTTTGAGAAGTTTTTGGGCGCCATCCGGTACCACACACACGCGTAATATCCCATCGAAGATCTCAGGCTACTCAGTCATCCAAACGTGTTTTGAACGGTTCGAATTTTAGAGAGAGAAAATAAGAAAAGAGAGTAGTCGGGTGAGAGAAGAGAGATGGCTTTATATTTTGTGTTGCTCTTGCTGCAAAGAAAAAAAAAACGAAGAAGTCAAAATAAGAAAAGTTTGGAGTAGTTCTACTTACTTTCTAGTTATTTTGTTCGTTTGCAAATTAATACTTTTCCTCTAACTTATAATGAAGTCTTCATTTCTAGCTTCAGTCAGGGATGATGCTATGGTGTCCCCGGTCATTTTAGGGACACCGTAATTTTTGGCATAACAGAACCCTTGCAAGTATAACAAAAATCATTACAAGTATAATTGAACCATAACATGGCATAACCAAGGCATAACCAAAAACCAATCAAAGTATAACCAAAAACCAATCAAGGCATAACCAAAAATCAACCAAGGCAAAACCAACCAAGTTATACCTTGTTATGGTTTTGGTTATGCTTATAATGGTTTTGGTTATGCTTGTAATGAATTTGGTTATACTTATAATGGTTTTGTTATGCCAAAAGTTACGGTGTCCCCAAAATGACCGGGGACACCGAAGTCATTCCCAACTTTACCATTATGAGTATAACTAAAATCCATTACAAGCATAACCGAACCCAAACAAGGTATAACCAAGGAATATACCAAAAACCAACCAAGGCATAATCAAATCCAACCAAGACATAATAAGCAAGTTATGCCTTACTATGGTTCTGTTATACTCATAATGGATTTAGTTATGCTCATAATAGGTTTTGGTTATACTCATAATGGTTTTATTATACTAAAAATTACGGTGTCCCGAAGATGACCGGAGACTTCGAAGTCATTCTCTTATAAAAATGCCATATATTACTCAGACAAAAAATTACAGTAGTACTTGGGAAAGTACTTGAGCTAAAGTGTAAGTGTAAATTCAACTTTCATGTGGTATGAGTGGTACACCAAGGGTACTGCTGAATAATTTTTCCCAATTTTGACAAGGGAGGCACCTTGTTCAATATTTTTGTAGGATGATGCTATGGTGTCTCCGGTCATTTTGGGGACACCGTAATTTTTGGCATGACAAAACCATTATGAGCATAACTAAAACTCATTACAAACATAACCGAACCCAAACAAGGTATAACCAAGGAATATCCAAAAAACCAATCAAGACATAACTAAACCCAACCAAAGCCTAACAAACAATGTTATGCCTCACTATGGTTCTGTTATGCTCATAATGGTTTTGGTTATGCTCATAATAGATTTTAGTTATACTCATAATGGTTTTGTTATGTCAAAAGTTACGGTATCCCCAAAATAACTGGGGATACCGAAGTCATTCCCATTTTTGTATTGTAACCACTCTTCACCATAGGTTTTGCGGGTAGGGAATGACTTCGGTGTCCCCAGTCATTTTGGGGACACCGTAACTTTTGGCATAACAAAACCATTATAAGTATAACCAAATTCATTACAAGTATAACCAAAACCATAATAAACATAACCAAAACCATAACAAGGCATAACTTGGTTGGTTATGCCTTGATTGATTTTTGGTTATGCCTTGATTGGTTTTTGGTTATGCCTTGGTTATGTCATGTTATGTTTCTATTATGCTTGTAACGATTTTTGTTATGCTTGTAAGGGCTTTGTTATGCCAAAAATTACGGTGTCCCCAAAATGATCGGGGACACCATAGCATCATCCTTGCGGGTATGTACCTAACATGGAAGACAATATGCATGCATTGAGCCCCAATGGTTAGTTCGGTTGTTTAGTGATTTTGTTCTTCATACAATTGATATTCAGGGTTGACCGGACCAGGGAGAAGATTAGTAGAGGTGCATGTAAGCTGATGCAGATACCAAATCGTTAAAAAAAAAAAAATGCAATGCATTGAGATCGCTGCTCCGAGTAAGTTAGAGTGAACTTGTGATAATGTTAGTAATAGTCGAAACACGCCATTATATTTTAGACGGAAAATCAAAGACTATATGCCACCGTTTGTTTAGGTGTAAAATATTTTTCGGTAAAATGTTTTACCTATTTTTCGGTGTTTGGTTTTGTAAAAAATTAGAAAAATATTTTACATGTAAAACATTTATCATCAATTAGATGAAAATGACTTAACCCTAAAATCTTCCGTAACTTATTTACCAAAATGAACCCATTGCCTTCTACTCTAATTCCTACTGCTTAATTTTCTCGATGGTCAATTTCAATATTCTCAGATTTCTCCAACATTTAAACCCCCCACTACACTATTTTGTTGATTTCTAAAAATATTTTCAAAAAAAAAGTTTGAACTTTGTTTTCTAAAAAACATATTTTAGGCTCCGTTTGTTTCGACGTAAAATGTTTTACAACGTAAAATGTTTTACAATATAAAATATTTTCCATGTAAAATGTTTTTTCAGAAAACAAACTTCAAACTTTTATTTTCCGATGTTTGGTTAACAATTGAAAATATTTTCAGAAATCGACAAAATAGTGTACAAAGAGAGATGGGGAGCTTAAACGGTGGAGAAATATGAGATTATTAGAATTGAACGTAGGTCAGGACTGACGATCGCGGAAACTAAGCAATGAGAATTGTAGTAAAAGGCAGCGGGTTCATTTCGGAAAATAACTTATGGAAGATTTAAGGGTAAGTTATTTTCATCCAATTGATGGAAAATGTTTTACATGTAAAATGTTTTCCTCATTCTTTATACAATCAAACACCGAAAAATAAGTAAAACATTTTACGTCCAAACAAACGGACCCTTACTGTACAACAACCAGACCCTATATGATAAATCGAATGATGGTATCTTAAATTAGAAGGCTTTTTACCTCCACTTGATTTGTTTCTTAAATGGAAAACTCACAGTCCTGTCAGTCGATTCTTCGGATTTAAACTCCTCATAGCCTTTTGATGGGGCTAAACATTATTTATCGCTCGTCGCATGCGCTGAGACCTCAACTTCAGCCTAAACGTATATAGGTGCAGCGGAGTCGTCTGCAGATGGCTATGTCGTGCCACGAGCAATGCTCATCCACTCTCTGCAATAATAAATAAATCTTCTGGGCCTCCTGGTGTAAGCCCTTCTAATAATAGTCATGAATGAGCTTGGATGATTGCAAAGGCCGGCCCAACTTCATAGCCCATAACAAAAAGCCCAAATAAAACTCAAGGCCCAGCACAAAAAGAGCGCGCTTCGGGTAAATCAGGAGGGAAAACAAAATTGAAATAAATTGGCCAAACCCTAATCATCATTCTCTCTTTCATAGATCTTCTTCTGCACCCTCTCTATATTCTTCATTCTTTCATTGATTGTACCAATTTTTGTTATCTTCTTTCTCATCATATTCATAATTCCCGCGCATGCATACGTATATATCTGCATAATTGTGCATTGATTTTGATTCTTTTTTTTGGGTAATTTGATTTTGATTCTTATTATGTAATGATATGAAAAACTCTGATTTGATTCGTAGTAAGCGACATCGATTTGATCATTTTTCCAATTCCGATATACCCGTATTGCCTCGTAAGAAGCATAAACACGTACTTCTCAATACAGCATATGTATGTATAAAACCGCTTGGATTGCCTCTGGTTTCAACCTGCTCCAATTCTTCATCGGAATCGATCCGTCTTGGGCCGTACAAACCCTACACCATCGGCCGGTCGCCCAAGCACTGCGATTCGGTATTCAAAGACCGTAGAGTGAGTAAGAAGCACTGCCAGATTTTATTTGATGCTCTGAATAGAAAGATATGTATATGTGATAGTGTGTTTTGGTTTGGCTCTAGTGGTGGGGGTTCTACTAGGGTTAAGGTTTCTTTGAATGGGGTGTTTGTTAACGGGGTTAGAATAGGCCGGGGGGAAGTTGCCGAGTTGGGTGCGGGCGATGAGGTTTCGCTTGTTTGTGGAAAGGATAGGGGATGTGGGTTTGGGGTTCGAATTGGGTTTGTTGTGCAAAGAATTGTTTTCGTGGAGGAGGTTTTTGACCAGAGTTTGTCTTGTTTGTACCCTAGACAGTGTGGTGGAGTAACTGGGAGAGTCAACTTGCTTTTAACTCAGTGCAGACAGATAATGCATAGCAATGACCCCATATGGTGCATTCAGAAAAGCAATAGTATTTGGGCTAGACTGGATAGTGTTTTGGCATTTTTGATGCCAAGCAAAGATATTGAGTGTCAAATGGGAGGTGTGCCGGAGCTGAGAGGTGGTGCTCTAGCTGAACAACCTGCTGGTGAGGGCTTGCGTGATGACCGGAGAGTGGAAATTGTAAACGGAAATAAGGTCCAGGTGAATTCAATTACTTGTCACAGAGAGACAATCGTGGTTTCTGAGGTGAACCCTTCCTCTGAGGGTTACAATGGCAATGGTAACCTTTTACAACAAGCGGAAGATGTTGAGGCTTTTATAGGAAATGGTGTTGCCAACAGTAAACCTACGATGTCGGTTTTGGATCCAGTGGTGAAAGAGAATACTCAGTTTCATGGGGGTTCACAGGGTGAGAACCGAAGGGCTTCAATTTCACCACCTGGGAATAGGTTTTATCTGAATCGCCTTCAGTCTATTGGTCATGATTCTTTGGGCGATCATGCTGTTGTTTCCTTGCCGGAGCTTCTTTATCCCGTTGAAAGCCTTCTACGGATATTTGTTGCAACTTTTACAGTCGATATCTTGTGGTAAATTTACTGTCTTCGATTGCTGTTTCCATTTCTTTCTTCGTTTAATTCCCTAGTTGAAAGAACAAACTTAAATATTTCTGATTAGATTTCCATCGCGCCAATTGACTGTAGAATGTTATGCCAAAAGATCAGAAAATTGCTTTGTTTTTCATTAGGGTATGCACAGATTTGAGCTAATTGATGTTTATGGACACAAACATATACACAGACAAATAAACAACACATATTTGTCTTTCAAATCTTAAGGGTTTTGACATGGTAGGTTTTTATCATGTTGTGAGATTCCAGTCCACCTGCCAGTGACGATTGCATGCCACAACCGTGAGAGGTGTTGGAGTTCAAGCCCTGATCAAAGAACCTCTGTGCCTTTGTCAGATTTTCCAAACTTAGCCGTCGTGTAAGTAACTTTGCATGTTCTGCTATATGCTACTTATCAAAAGGAGCAAAAGGTTTTCACTTTTGTGAAAACGAACATGCTGAAGTTGTTGAAGGATGTGAACTTCTGAGAGTTCCGTAATATAGCCTAACTGTGATATGTAGGTATCCTCCATTTCCTGAGGTTGTAGCCTTTGGTAAAGACCGCAGGAAATCGGGCATCGCTTGCCATCATCCAAAATTGCTTGTGTTACAAAGAGAGGATAGCATCCGTGTTGTCGTTACTTCCGCAAATTTGGGGGCAAAACAGGTAACATTTGTTGTTTGGAGAGGAAAAAGTGTGTAACTTTCACCTTCACACATAATCATTTATTTATATAAGGAGATAGTTCATTATATAATGTAAATAAGTAATGTGGGACTAAACACAATATACTAGTATACGAGTATACTAGTATTCCAACACTCCCCCTCAAGCTGGGAAATAGATATCACACAAACCCAGCTTGTCACATAATATCTCCAACCGGGGCTTAAACAATGACTTGGTGAATATGTCAACCAATTGAGCACTTGTAGACACGAAAGGAGTTGCTATAACACCATTAGTCAACTTCTTTCGCATCAGATGACAATCAGCTTCGATATGCTTAGTCCGCTCATGAAATACAGGGTTAGATGCAATGTGAATTGCTGCTTGTTTATCACAATACAAATTCATAGGCAATTGCACATGAAATCCTATCTCCTCAAGAAAAGATCGCACCCACACAACCTCACATGTGGTGTGAGCCATGGCTCTATATTTTGCCTTTGCACTAGACCGTGCAACCACGGTCTGTTTCTTACTCTTCCAATTAACAAGATTGCCACAAAAAAAACCACAATATCCAATGGTTGACCTCCTGTCAGACGGGCCTCCTGCCCAATCAGAATCAGTGAAGGCCTCAATACACAAATGACCATTAGCTCTATAAAATAGACCACGTCGAGGATGAAACTTGAGATACTTGACAATTCTAAGAACAGCCTCCCAATGTGGCACACGAGGAGCAGACATAAACTCACACGAGGAACAGACATAAACTGACTCACAATACTCACTACAAATGAAATATCAGGACGTGTAATAATGAGATAATTCAGTTTACCAACCAAACGGTGATATTGATCAGGACTAGATAGTGCCTCCCCCTGATCAATGCATAGTTTGACATTAGGATCCATAAGGGTATCGACAGGTTTCGCCCCCAACAAACCAGTCTCATCTAAGATATTCAGCACATATTTCCTTTGTGATAAACTAATACCATCTTTAGATCGTGCCACCTCGATACCTACAAAGTATCGCAATCTACCCAAGTCTTTAGTATGAAATTGACTCTGCAGAAAGACCTTCAACGCATCAATACCTCTCTGGTCATCACCCGTAATAATAATATCATCGACATACACAATCAATAACACTTTGCCTCGAGGAGACGTGAGAGAGAAAACAGAATGATCAGACTGAAATCGATTCATACCAAAATTTCAAAACTGCATCACTGAACTTGCCAAATCAAGCCCTGGGAGACTGTTTAAGCCCGTAAAGAGCTTTACGAAGACGACATATCTGAGAACGCTCCCCCTGAGCAACAAACCCAGGTGATTGCTCCATATAAACCTCCTCAAGAAGATTGCCATGTAAGAAAGCATTCTTGACAGCCAATTGAAATAAGGGCCAGCCAAGGTTGGCTGCAAGAGAAATAAGGAGACGGACAGAACCAAGCTTCGCAACCGGGGAAAAGGTTTCAGCATAGTCAACACCATAAGTCTGGGTGTAGCCTTTAGCAACAAGGCGAGCTTTGTAACGCTCAACAGATCCATCAGGATGATATTTCATAGTGAATACCCAGCGGCACCCCATAGTGGATTTTCCAAAGGGTAGAGGAACTAACTCCCAAGTCCCATTATCATGGAGTGCAGAGATCTCTTCCTCCATAGCTATCCGCCACTCAGAAATAGACAAGGCCTCCTGAACAGTTTTAGGAATAAAGACAGAGGAAACAGAGGCAGTAAAAGCACGAAGGGTGGGGGACAGATGATCATAGGATACAAATTTAGCAATAGGATGAGAGATAGTACAAGTGCGAATACCTTTATGAAGAGCAATGGGAGGAGAAGGTGGAGCAATAGTGGACAAGGGAGGTGGAGGCGGATCTCGCAACGGAGGAGAAGGCTCAGCGGTAGGCAGAGGGGGTGGTGGTGCAGCTTTGGCATGGCGAACATATACCTGCATCGGGGGGTGCTGCTTTTGAGGTTGCCCGGAATGAACCAAAATATGCATATACTTAGATTGATCCGCATGAGGCAAAGACGGAAAATAGGGTAACAACTCATGAAACGTAACATCAGCACAGACAAACTCACGATGCAGAGTGGGAGAATGACACTTATAACCTTTTTGAGTCCTAGAGTACCCGAGGAATACACACTTAATAAAGCGAGGATCAAGTTTATTGCGGCCGGGATCCAGGGCATGAACATAACACATGCACCCAAAAATTTTCAGAGGTAAAGAATATAAAAAACAACCAAGGTGCAAAATACTATAGGGAATCTGGCCCCCAAGAACGCGGGAGGGCATGCGATTCACTAGGTAACCGGCAATAAGGACGATGTCGCCCCAAAAGGATTTG
The DNA here is from genome assembly GCA_019656275.1 of Rhododendron kiyosumense. NCBI lineage: Eukaryota > Viridiplantae > Streptophyta > Magnoliopsida > Ericales > Ericaceae > Rhododendron > Rhododendron kiyosumense. Next base: position 868,493 of record BPLS01000135.1, read on the forward strand.
GAAACCGTCTGCTGGATTAAAAGGGCTCGGGTAACCTCTGTCAAACGTCGTATCTTGCGTTTGGCAACTCCATTCTGTTGGGGAGTGCGAGAACACAAAGATTGATGAAGAATACCATGCTCATAAAAAAAGCAAACAAAACATTATAGAAATATTCACTAGTATTATCCAAATGAAAGATACGAAGAGAAATATCAAATTGTGTCTTTATTTCCATATAAATTTTTTTGAAAATGGAGTATAAGTTTGACCGGTTTTTCATGAGATAAACATAAGTAAGCCTAGAACAGTTATCCACAAAAATAACAAAATACTGAAAACCATCTCGTGATGAAACACGTACTGGACCCCAAATATCGGAGTGAACTAAATGAAAAGGACGAGACACTCGACTCTCTACTTTAGGTGGAAAAGAAACACGACGGTGTTTACTGAACTCACAGACTTCACATGGCAAAGACTGAAGACCACGATACGACGGAACTAACTACTTGAGAGTCTGAAGGGAGGGATGACCAAGACGGCAATGATTTTCATAAGGAGATACGGAAGCTTGAAGAGCAACAGAGGCAGGAGGTTTGCATTCGCCAGTGTCAAAATAGTATAGACCACCACGCTCAACACCGCCACCAATCTTCTTCCCCGTCTGTAGATCCTGAAATACAGAATAACCAGGAAAAAAGGTAACCGAACAATTTAAGGATTAGGTAAGTTTACTAACAGACATAAGACTATGGGAAAAATGAGGAACATGTAAAACAGAGTCTAAGGTAAGAGAAGAATGTAAAATAACAGAACTCAAACCAGCAATGTCAGAAGAGGAACCGCAGCCAAGGCAACACGAGAAGACTTCACAAGAGGACGAGAACCAGAGAGGTGGATGGAGTGACCTGTCATATGATCGGTAACACCAGAATCAATAACCCACGGAGTATTAAAGGCTAGGCCAGCGAAGGTGGAGCCTTTCTGAGCGAATGTAGCAGTGGAAGAGGAATGTCACGCCCTCGATTTTCATCATAAATATAAATGATTTTCATAGATAAAACCTCGCCAGAATCCGTACGATAACCAAAGTAATGTAGCGTTCCCAAAAATATTACATCTTTGGCTCCGAGGCCCAAATTAACATAAGTACTGAATATTTGAGAGTTAAGGATTACAATATTCCATCTTTAAAGATCTACAAATAAAGTTACAAATACATCTTCAAAAGAGATTTACAAAGTCGCCTAAGTAACTCTTCAATGTTAGCTTTCAATTTGATGATCACATTCACGCACTCTAAGCATGCATACTATTGTCCTGCGTCGGTACCTGAAAATGATAATAGGCTTGAGCTACGCTAGCCCAGTAGGAAATTCTACGCTAGCATTATATATAAGAGAAATGTAGGAATGATCACAAGGCAAGAACGGGATATAGATCACACAATAGTCAATAACCAAGGTTCAACAATCCAATATACTCGATACGAAATCTGGTAACCACCTCAACCTTTAATCATATCAACTTCCCACGTGTCCAATGTCACGTCGCGTTATGTGTCATGAGCCGAAACTCCTGCCGAGCTAATTATGGGATCCCGATATCCCCTGCCAAGCACCCACCTAGAAGGTTGGGCCTTGAATGTTCAATATGAGCGTTAGCTCCTGCCAGGCTAGTTATGGGACCCTGATATCCCCTGCCAAGCACCCACCTAAAAGGTTGGGCCTTGAATGTTCAATATGAGCATTAGCTCCTACCAGGCTAATTATGGGACCCTGATATCCCCTGCCAAGCACCCACCCGTAGGAGGTTAGGCCTTGAGTGTTAATATGAGCATAAACTCTTGCCAGGCTAATTATGGGACCCTGATATCCCCTGCCAGGCACCCACCCGTCGATGGGCCCCGAATGTTCATCGTTGTGTTGACTAGTACTCACAAATCCCATTTTCTCGTAATGTATCATTTTTATTCAATTGGTGCTCATAAGGGAATCAACGTCAAATTATACCGAACAATAGCAAGGGATGCAAAGATACACAAGAAACTCAAGAGTATGATTAACAATGTTATGGGGTGGTTTGATGATGTCTAGAACGAGTTAGAAATGATCGGAGTTCAAAACAATGGAGTTCAGAACAAAGAACAAAAGTTGGCCTTAGGCACTGTTGTATAGATACTATGAATTTCAGTATCCATACAATACAGGCTAAAAATCCTCCAGAGACGATTGTATCGATACTGATTAAATCAGTATCGATACAAGAGTAGCTAAGAACATCCCAGAGATTCCTGTATCTGTATCGATACTAACAAAATCAGTATCGATATAGATGGGTGTTTGAGCAGATTTTCTGCAGATTTCAAGGAATTCAACTACAACAACAACAACATCAACCATCGACACGATTTCAAGCAAGGAAAACACTTCTATCACATATATTGAGAGGTAGAATCCCTACCTCGAAGCCGAAGAACGAAACCCACGAAAATACGAGCCCTAGCTTTCCGAAAACCTTGATTCGACCGAAATACTCTACACCGATCTCTAATCGAAGAAGAGCAAGCCCAAATCACGTGTAGAACGAGGAATGAAGGTTAGTTTGTGAAGGTTTTGAGGAGTTTTGGTGAGAGAGTAAGAGAGAAAGAGAGACCGGAGATAGAGAGAGAGAGCTGGTGATGGAGATGAGAGGGAAAATGATTCTATGCTCTCTCACCCTCCTATATATACTCACATATATGTAAACTACACATTGTACCCTTCCACAATCAATTCTTCCACTTTAGCCCCAAATCACATAAACACCACATTTCTCATTTTCCTCATTTATAAACATT
>BPLS01000135.1:876313-913724 GCA_019656275.1 Rhododendron kiyosumense
CGGGGGTGGAGGAGGGCCGACGGTGACTGGGTGTGGGCTGATGGTGGCTGTCGGGACTGGAGGAGGGCCGATGGTGACTGGGTGAGGGCCGACGGTGATTGTCGGGACTAGAGGAGGTCCGACGGTGGCTGGTGGGTAGTGGGTGGCGACTGGGTGTGGGCCGATGGTGGCTGTCGGGACTGGAGGAGGGCCGATGGTGGCTGGTGGGTAGTGGGTGGCTGTCGTAGTGGGTGCTGCTATAGTAGGCTTAGGGTTTCAAAGGTGGTTTAAGATTGGGATTGAGAACCCGCTTTGATACCATGTTGTTTGGAGAGGAAAAAGTGTGTAAGGTAACTTTCACCTTCACACATAATCATTTATTTATATAAGGAGATAGTTCATTACATAATGTAAATAAGCAATGTGGGACTAAACACAATATACTAGTATACGAGTATTCTAGTATTCCAACATATTTACTGTTCTTCGCATTTGTTATGTTTTAATTTGCGAAATCGTGGTGAAGGACCTGTTCTATCTCTATCAATTATCTTTTCTATTATGTTCCCGCAGTTTGGATGGTTAAGTGGAAATCAGATTGCTTGGGTCTTGCAGGAAGTAATTTTTGGATCATAGGGCATGTGTTTAGTTTTGTGCCCTTAGTCCAGTGAAAGGCCTTTCTCACATAAATAGCATTATCCTGCTGATTGTATATTTTGTTATTTCATAGATTAGATTATTCTGCAGCCACGCACCCTCATTTATAGTGACCATCCTCCATGAAGCGTCTCTCATATTGTATTGTGGATTCTGCAGTGGAACAGTGTGACAAATACAGTTTGGTGGCAAGATTTCCCTCGTTCTAGCAGACATGATAATTTCTCTCTTTTTACGCAATTCTCTGACGGGGACATAAATCAAGGCTCAAATTCTGATTTTGCTGCTCAGCTGGCTGGATTTATGGCATCTCTCCTTGCTGATGTACCAAGTCAGGCCCACTGGATCCTGGAATTGACTAAATATGACTTTAAGGGGGCAGTTGGCCATCTGGTTGCTTCAGTACCAGGAATTCATTCTCTCAGAGCACCTTCTATCTTGAAATCCATGTACTTCTTACCTGTGAGTACTGCATTCACCATTTTGTGGTGTGTGATTCTAGCTTGAAGTGGAGAGCTCCTAGGAGGTCATTGTTAAATCTTATTTTGTTCTATAGATAATGGATGTTTCACTATCCCCTTAATCAAAGTTAGATGTCATTGTGTTAAAGTATGATGTCAAACATAACTAACTCAGCGTTTTAATGGTGGCCTGTTCTGGTCCATGAGGATTCTGATTTCGAAACTTTGAAAGCCAGCTAAAGTTTTGAGCCTTTGGCCCTTTACCCATGAGAGAAAATACGGAGTCATATGTACCCTTTATTAGCCAGAATGTTTGGCAGGATTTCATTTGGTCCATCTGGCCAAGGCTTTAATCCAGCTACTTGATCCAGATTTTTGTTGCAGATATGTCCGTAGGGCTTCGTAATGTTGTCATACTTTATCGTGGTTATTCGTTCGGTTGGCGATTTCCAGCCTCTGGTTCATTCCCTGTTTCAGCCATGGGGACCCTGCATGCACTTTCTCCTTTCTAATTCCCATACACACTTCTACAAAACAATAATTGGGAAGAGTCAATTATTTTGTTGCTTTTTTGCTAGAATTTGTTGCTTGATGAGGTAACGTATTGATCTGCATCTGTTACTTCCCTGGCAGGGTAACACATGTGCATCATGGTCAGAAGGTGTGAAGGTGCTAGGGTCTGTTGAAACTTCTGTAGTTGGTTTGAGCCATCTTTTTCGCACTTCAGCTGATTCAAATGGGGCACAGATAAAGAAACTCGCTTCTTTCATAGCGAAATGTCATGAGAATGCAAATGGGATGTTGGAGATTTTGTTAAGAAGAAACAGAAATATACCAGCTGATGCAAATGCTGTGAGCATTCTTGTTCCTAATCCAGAAGACTTCTCTCAGGGAGGTAAATGTCTCTGCCTAACATGTGCTTGCCCAAATCTTAAATGTGCTATTTCATTTGAATTTGTTTATATTTTCGAGTATTGGTGATCACATTTGTGTTAAGAAAACTGAAGAAAGTTTTAAATCATATTGAGGGAAACTCACTGTGCATCTATTTGGAGGGCAAATTATGCCATGTACAATGTAGCTTTAGCACTACTTGCAGTGATGATTGAGTCCTAAAGATTTGTTTTATTTGATAGATGACGTATAAATGTGCTATATAACAAATTAGATCATTCAGCCCAAATATGAATTGCTTGTCACTTTGTCCTGCCGAAGAACAAGAAGTTATGCCCCAACTGAAAGCATGCCATGGGTGCAGAAAGCATTCAACTTGACAATTGTTCTGCACAATTAGTTTGTGGTTGTAGATTGATAGTTATACATACACGAGTGGATGGTAGTATCTGCATTATTTGTTGGGCTACCAGTTGAGTACTTGAGTACTATAATGGCGCATTTGTTTAGAGTGTGAAGGGGACTAGTACAAGTTGGAGAAATAAGGACTTGAATCATAATGAAATCATGACAACTATTTGATAATGTTTGCGCTATCAAGTTTTCAGGAGCCATAAGTTTATAAGTTTATGTTGATGTGTTTCTGAAGTATAAAGGGATTATTGTGCTCCAAGAGTGGAAAGTTGCGTAAGTACTGCAGGTTGGAAAAATCTCTATTGTGAAGTTTAAAATAAGCAGGACCACTAATGTTAACTCATATTCATGACAAATCAGAACTGAGCAGAAGCTGTGAAAGTTTTAATTTTTTGCTACACCTCTGCATCCGAAGTAGGATTGTGGCAAATATGGCAGTCAAATATATGCTTGTCACCAAAATCATTTTTTATTTGATTTCAATTGAAGTCGCGAGGAAGATGGCCCTTTTTTTTTTCCCTGTTTGATGATCAGCTTGAGAAGTGCAGAATTTGATCGTATTAGGCTTTTCATTTTGAAGTGGATTTTTAGTCATGTTTATCAAGTGATGATGTCGGGAGTACAAGTTTCTTGAGCAGAACACTAACATAATATAGTGTTAGTCCATAAAGATGAATAGGCTTCATGTTTGAAATCTATGAAATGCTTGCCGTTAGCTTCGCTTGCCTTCTGGAAGTTTTCTTTGGACCCAAAATCAATTGCTTGAGTGCAAGTCCTTATACGAGGCACATCAAAGTGCTTCTATGTTTCATTTCTTTCTAATTCTTATACTATTGTGCATGTACCGGAGGCATGCAGATGTTTTCCTCATTACACATTCGTTACTATGCCATTGTTCCTGGATTTTAATTGTTTGCTTCACTTCTTGCACTAGATTGCGTGCAACTTGGATTTCTGCCAAGAAATGTCGCAAAGTGGGTTGCTCCTTTGTCAGATATAGGCCTGTTCAGGTTTTCTGGATGTGTCTATCCAAAAGAAGTCCTTGCTACTGCATTAGATGGAAGCACCAGCAAAGTACAAATGATATTGTATGTGTCGCAGGTATGACGTTTAAGCCATTCACTGGATCGTTTTTCTGTCATGTTGAGTTTGCAGGGTATTTACCGATGGGTTTAGGTTTGATGCCAAGTTTTAGTGTGGTCATCTGTCAAGCTGGTGTTGTCTTTTGCAGGGACCTGCCTTTTCAGACATGTCAAAGATAGTGCAGTCTGAACAAGTTTCTGCCATATGCTCATTAGTTGCATCAATGCAAAGGTCCTCAGGCATCTGGCGACTTCAAGAGGTAATAATAATGAGAAGTTTTTGTAATTGTAGTTTTTTTCCGTAGTATATGGTCTTTGTATTGTTCTTGGGCCATGGGCCACGGGCCACCCATGTAGTTTTGGAGGTGTCCCTGAATGCAGATGGGAAAAGGTGGGTACTCATTAGGTCCTAATGAGAAATCTGCCCCTCCTGCTTTCCCCTGTTCTCGATCTCTCTTCCATTGTCCTTTGATGCAAACCATTTTAGCTTCCGAAAATTGTTGATATGGATCCGGATTAGTTTGTCAAAAATGTGGTACAAGATACCGTGTCTGTCTCGTCTAGGCACTAAGTCATCCCTCTCTTTCTTTCCCTTCTTTGGCAAAATGACACTTAGTTTTTCTTGCTTCAGTGTATTTTTTCCTATTAGGAATGTTCATTATGGGTCAAGGATTTGAAGCTTTAATAAATTCCCTGATCGTTTAAAAAATATTTGAAGCTACGCATGCTCCTTGCAAATTCAGTATATATTTGTTCCTGTTTCCAAATAGCCATCTCATCCTTTGTCGCCTTTAATCTGACGCAGTTTTCGTTGTACTTGTTTTTGTTTTGTCCCAGGTTTTGAGTCATTACAAATGGCCAGAACATCTGGAAACTGATTTTCTGTTCTGTGAGTATTTTCTTACTTCATCAAAAGTTTGAAAGAGAGTTATCTTTGTACTTAGTTATCTGTTTTATTGTCAAGGTGCATCCTCAATTGGGTCAGTCAATCCACAGTTTTTGGCTGCATTTTCAGCAGCAGCTGGAAAGACAGCGGCGCAATTCCCTGAGTCTGAGGAGTCCGATCCAGATGTAAGAAACTTATTCAGATTTTATGTAGCATGATAAAAAGGTGAAATACTTCCAAGTTATTCAGATTTGCATTCAGTAATTTATTGTTGGTCTTTACAGTGGGGCTGCTGGAGTGCAAGTCAAGAGTTAAAAAATCCATCCATTAGAATCATCTTTCCCACAATTGAAAGAGTGAAAAGTGCAAGTTGTGGAATCTTAGCATCAAAATACCTTCTGTGCTTCTCGCAGGTATCCTTAGTTTTTAGAAGAAACCTCAAATTTGTATCCTTTTGCAGTTGAATTCTTGGATACTCAGTCATTAATGATGATTTTCAACCGTCACACCAATAAGGTTGTAGTGAATATAGAGAAGTGTGCTTTGCAGTTGTAATTTCTCCTTTATTATGGTCGCAAAGACAAGCTTGTTACTTTTTACTCCGTATCTAATAATCACTTTTTCTGTGGACAAGTTGTAATTTGCCTAATCTTATATTCTTTTACAGAAAACATGGCAAAGGTTAAGAAACATTGACATTCTTCGTGATGCAATTCCATATCCCAGCGATAGAGTTAATCATCCAATGCATGTCAAGGTAAATAAATATGTATGCATCTCTGATTGTCTAATTTAGGCCCTTGCAAGATTGCTTTGTATTCAAATTGAGTTTGTTTATATAATATAAATCTACAATTTGTGCTTAATAATAAATCTACAATTTGTGCTTAAGGTCATGCTTTGGGGTTTCATGTGCGCATGAATGATTTCAATCACAAAGATTGGAACATCATGGTTTTGACTTCCTCCAATATTGAACTGTTTAGGGTGCTAGGTTTCAGTATTATGTAACTTTTAGGGTCGCTTCTTGGGTTATTGCTTGTTTGAGAAATATAATAGAGGAGAGAATGATTGGTGAAAGCAGGTGGCCCGAAGACGCTTCCAGTCTAAGAAGGATTCGCCATCCTTTGGATGGGTGTATTGTGGGTCACATAACCTCAGCGCAGCTGCTTGGGGACGTCCAATTTACAAGTCAATTGAGATTAATGCCGCTGGAGCTGTGAAGTCAAATTCTATACTGGGTTCGAGACTTCACATTTGTAACTACGAGCTTGGTATCATTTTCATCGTTCCGCCACCAGATTCAATGGCTAGTTCCAAACATAACACTGCAAATTTGGATGATATTGTACTGCCATTTGTTGTGCCTGCCCCGAAATATAAATCCAGTGACACACCGGCAACGGCACAGGCCATGAGAGAAGCACTGGTGGAAAGAGGGAGACAGATGTTCATGGAATCAGCTGCAGCTGGAGAAGTGATGGACGAAGAGGTCCCGGATGATGAAGAAGATGATGTAGCGACAGCAACGGATTTCTTTACAGAGGAGAAGGAAGATGAGAAAGCTTATGCTGACAAACTCTGGAGCCAAAGTTGATTCATTGGAGAGCTGTTGAGTTACAACATATCAGGAAGTTAATTGAAGATTGAATGCGTGGATTATGGTGGTTTGTTGATCAGGAAACTGAGAAATCATTTGATGAAGTTCATCTACGCCTCAATTTAGGGTTTGTAGATTCAAGATGTTATTCTTTGGGGATTGGAATGGGGGTGCTCTACTTGAGAAGAATTCTTTCGTTCATTTGTTTGTTTCTATTGGGTTTTCGGTAGATTTCCGGTCTTAAGATGGGGCACAGTACTATGTTTGATCAAAGCAACCCCCGCTTCTAAAACGAAAAGGTATATAAAAGTATGCAACTTTCCAACATTTTCAACTGGAGTAGTAAAACATGTTATTAGTATTGTCTTCTTTACCTTTTAGTTCTCGTTTCGGATGCGCAGTAAAAAGAATTTGAGAAAAAAAAAAAATTTTAATCTCAAAATTATGTGTTTACGTAAATAATTTTTCCATCAACATAAATTTTGTTTGATAGATCTTTTAAACAATGCAATAAAAAATAAAAAATTATTTTTTATTTTTATAATATATGAATTCAAAAAAAATTCTTTTTCTTAAAATTCTTTTTACTACGTATATATGAAACGGCACCTTTTGTACCTGATAAAAATGATTGTAATATGAAAGGAAAGATGCTGAAAGGCAACGGATACTGGTAAAAGTCTTTAGCACTACATCCCCAAGATTCCTTCGAACTTTCAAACACGTGGAATCTTGTTTTGCCCGAACAATCAGTGGCATGAAAAAAGGATCAGCCTATCAGCCATCAAAATCACCCCACTGGACGTGTAAATTTTGGTTACAAACAGTGATATCACGTTATCGTGCTGACGCACTATTATAATCTAATAATAAAATACTACGTATTCATGTGTGCTGACGCACTATTATAATTCAATAATAAAACACTACGTATTCATGTTAATTTCACTCTGCACATGTGGTGGGTAGTTACATGGATCTCACTAATCACCACATCACCGTTGCATGAACCTGAATTCATACATGATCGAAAATAATTAGTTGGTTGCACCACATCAGTAGAATGACGTGGTATCACCGTTGAATTTAAAAAATCCGGACCACAAATGCATTAATTCCGTTTGCGTCTTGGTCTCTCTGCTACAACTGTTTTGGACAGAGAGAGAGAGAGAGATTGCGTATGTTCCTTAGCAGTTAGCAGACGTCAAGCATGTGTTTCTCACTTTCTCCAAAACTTTTGGAATTTACATAGAAGAAAACAAAAATCGTAGCTGAAAATGTTTGAATCCAGTTTTGTTGGACAGTGAAACTGTTTGACAATTTGACCCATTAACGTTTCTTGCACCAAACAAACAGAAAATCGTTGCCTTGCCGTCCTCCCCTCTCTCTCTCTCTCTCTCTCTCTCTCACATATTCATATCTACCTATATAATATATATCGAAATCAGTATAGCTATTTGTAGATACGCCCTCTTCTTCTTCTTCTTCTTCTTCTTCTTCTTTTATCTTGGTTTCTAATGGAAGCATCATCATCATGTTCCACACCCCTCTCATTTCACACTTTCCCTCGGCCATGTCACCGCCGTATCTCCGCCCAAAAATTCCACTCTGTACAGCCAAACAACCCTTTTCCTCTCACTACCACCACCACCGCAAGACGTTGCAGAATTAATTTTTCATCTTACTTAGCCACCTCAATACCACCCAACACTCCCTTTCCTACCCTTTCTCTCTCCTTCTCTAGAAAGCGATCTCGCCAGACTATTTCCGCAGCGTTCGAGCGGTTCACCGAGAGGGCAATTAAGGTGGTAACGTTGTCCCAAAGAGAGGCCAAAGCTTTGGGGAATGATACGGTGTCAACGCAGCACCTTTTGCTCGGTTTGATTGCCGAAAGCCGTGATGATGATGGGTTTCTTGGGACTGGGATTACCGTCGACGTAGCTCGTGAGGCCGTTACTGGGATTTGGCACAGCGATGGAATTGGTGGTCGGAATTCGGCTTCTTCTGCTGCTACTGATGTGGCGTTTGATGCTAGCACGAAGCGGGTTTTTGAAGCTGCCGTGGAGTATTCCCGTAGCATGGGTCATAGTTTCATTGCTCCCGAGCACATTGCCGTTGGACTCTTCACCATTGACAATGGCGGTGCTGGCCGCGTCCTCGAGAGGTACGCGAGTTCATTTTTTGTGTTTTCTATAACCCAAGGTGTCCTGGCCAAACTTATTTGCACCTCGACTGATCTCATTAATTCCGTCGTACACTAATGTGTTTTCAGATTGGGGGCAGACCCAGATCACCTGGCAGCCGTAGCACTCTTGAGACTTCAGGGAGAGCTTGCCAAAGATGGTAGAGAACCAATGGCTGCACCTAAAAAGTCGCACGACAAATTGCTCTCTGCAAAAGCCAATAGCAAAAAATTCTCACAGAGTATAAATGATAAAGGTTATAATTTCTCATCTTAACATTTTTTTTTTCCTTTGATTTGATTGTGCGAGTTGAAGCAAAGAGGTAGAATGCTTCTGAGTTTATTACTGCGTGTGTCAGATAAAAGCGCATTGGCCAAATTCTGTGTGGATCTTACTGCTCGTGCTGGTGATGGACTCATTGATCCTGTAATTGGTCGGGACACAGAAGTCCAGAGAATCATTCAGATACTCTGTCGAAGGACCAAAAATAATCCCATTCTTCTTGGGGATGCTGGAGTTGGGAAAACAGCCATTGCTGAGGGGTTGGCGATTAGTATTGCTCAGGGAAAAGCTCCTATTCTCTTGTTGGTGTGCTTCTCCTCCTTTTCATTTGGCTGACATCAGTTTTGAACATTTTATTCTTGAGTTATTTCAGATACATATACTTATTTGTCTAAGGACCATTCTGTACGACCTTTTGATTAGATTTATTGTTTTATACACAGACAAAGCGCATCATGTCCTTAGATATTGGTCTATTAATCGCAGGCGCGAAGGAGAGGGGAGAGTTAGAGGGACGTGTTACTGAATTAATTAAGGATGTGAAGAAGTCAGGTGAACACCTTTTCTTTGGGAGTTACGTCCAGGATCCGAAATCAGTACATTCAGGCTCAGCATGATTTGTTGAATTTGCAGGCAATGTCATTCTTTTTATCGATGAAGTACACACCATAGTCGGTTCAGGCACTGTTGGACAACGAAACAAGGGGTCAGGTCTTGACATTGCAAATCTACTGAAGCCACCTCTTGGGAGGGGTGAAGTGCAGGTGATGGTCTCTTATATATTCGCGTTTCACTCTTATGCGACTGCTTATGAAGGAATATGATACATAAGATATGCACTCGTATGCTAAATGGGTCGTTTTCCAGTCTCTCAATCTTGATGTCAGGGGATCAATGACCCTTGCTGTATGCTGACCTAATTTTAGCTTAATTTTGGTCCATGACTATTCTGTTAGCAATTGTGTAACATGATCGGCATTTGGTTGTTTGGTAGATTATTTTGCTGGGCTCTTGGATAGGGGTGTTGATAATCACTTGATATGTCCATACATTATGATTAACAATTCAAGATGGGGGATACTTGAATTTATATCCGTGTTCTGAGCACAGTTTACACTTTGGTTTTTCTACCTCAGATAGTTTTGCGAAGATTTAGATTGAGTTTGATGAAAATATTGGGTTTCCCCAAGTTCTGATCTTGTCTGCTATTTAAATGCACTAAAATTTCACTCTTTGCAGTGTATTGCATCAACAACTATGGATGAGTACAGGACCCATTTTGAAAAGGATAAAGCATTAGCACGAAGATTCCAGCCTGTTTTGATTAATGAACCAAGTCAGGTATACGTAGTTTATAGATATCTTCGCAATTTATGTTTATGAAGTGTCTTTCCATTACCACTTATTCGATTAACATTCTTAAAAAACTTACAGGAGGATGCATTTAGGATACTGTTGGGTTTGCGTGAAAAGTACGAGTCCCACCACAAATGCAAGTACACGTTAGAGGCTTTGACAGCTGCTGTGCATCTGTCAGCAATGTATATTCCTGATAGGCATCTTCCTGACAAGGCTATTGATCTCCTCGACGAAGCAGGAAGCAAAGCTCGTATGGAATCCTTTAGAAAGAAGAGGGAAGGGCAAACTTCCATACTTTCAAACTCACCTGATGACTACTGGCAAGAGATTAGAGCTGTTCAGGTCATGCATGAAGTGGTAAACATTTAGTCTTAGTGGTGGAGTTGGCGAGATTTCGTATGTGCTTATAATAGCATGAACTATTTCAGATTTTCTCATGGTACATACGTTGGAGTTCTGTGTGAGCAGGTTATCAAAAGTAAAAATAATAAAGACAATGATGCTTCTACCATTGAAGAGGATGACAGAGAACTTCCGGATACGTCTTTTCCTGACACATTTGATGATGATGAGTATGCTTGCCATCCTTTGAATTTTGAATGGCGAATAGAGACGCTAACTATGAGATACTTTGGATTGATTTTCAATTTGCACTCTCATGTTGTGTACTTTTCAGGCCTGTGGTGGTTGGACCTGGCGAAATAGCAGTAGTTGCATCAATTTGGTCTGGAATTCCAGTTCAAAAGCTCACTGCTGATGAAAGAATGTTTTTGGTGGGTCTTGATGAGCTGCTTAAGAAACGTGTTCTTGGTCAAGATGAAGCAGTAGAAGCAATTTGTCGGGCCGTTAAGAGATCTCGGGTGGGGCTGAAGAACCCCAAGAGGCCAATTGCTACAATGCTGTTTTGTGGCCCTACTGGGGTCGGCAAAACAGAATTGACGAAAGCTTTGGCAGCTTGCTATTTTGGTTCAGTAAGACTCTCTGCATCCAACATTTTCCCTTCAATTTAACCCAGAACTTGCTGTCCAACATAAAAATTGTTCTTGAAGTACAGGACTAGGAGGCCAAGTTCTGGTAGCATGTCAATCTAACCTGATGGCTAAATGAAGTTCTGAATAAGGACGAAGTTTTATGGCATTAATATGCTACCTCTCTGTTTGTACGGCCATTTTGAGAAAATTACGGGATGATCTATGGCTAAATATTCTTGTAACTTGTTTGGAATAATTGTCTCTAAATTTCCTGCGAATAGAGTTGAATGACACTAATGGGCCTGAGTTGTTCTTTTTACAGGAGGCTGCCATGGTGAGGCTGGACATGAGTGAATATATGGAGCAGCATACGGTTAGCAAGTTAATAGGCTCGGCCCCGGGTTATTTAGGCTATGGCGAAGGAGGCACTCTTACAGAAGCTATAAGAAAGCAGCCTTTCACAGTGGTTTTGCTTGACGAAATAGAAAAGGCCCATCCTGACATATTTAATATTCTCCTTCAGATATTTGATGATGGTCACCTCACTGATTCCCAGGTTTGTGCTTGTTACCTACTATGAATATTTGCTGGAAAAAAGGTTGCTCTATGGACCCCATGTTTCGTACAAGATCTGATGTAAAGGAGAGATTTTGCAATAACCATATCATTCGACCTGATTATGCGGTCAATAGAGATCAAAACCCCTGATTCCTAGAGACTGTGTTGCAGGGTCGAAGAGTATCATTCAAGAATGCATTGATTGTGATGACTTCTAACTTGGGTTCCACACTAATCGCAAAGGGTAGGCGCAAGTCCATTGGTTTCTCGGTTACAGATGAGGAATCCACTTCAACTTCATATGCTGGATTGAAAGCACTTGTGATGGAAGAACTTAAGGTGTACTTTCGACCAGAGTTGCTGAACAGGATAGATGAAGTGGTCGTCTTCCATCCCTTGGAGAAGACTCAGGTTTATCTCCTAAATGATTTTTTCCAGTCTTGTTTCCTCCCTTGTTGATAGTTTTTAGGTTTTAAGCTAGTCCACTCACATCTCAGGACCAAAATTTCTGGTAATAGATTTTCTCAAACTTAGAAGATTACTCTCTAGTTGGGAGTAGAAACCGGAATACTGGTGAAACTAGTAATAACTTGGAGTTTGTTTGAACCAATATGATTTCACCGAGGAGCGAAGCCATGAACTTGTTTAAATCCAACTGAAATTGTTCTGCAATTCTTTGCCTATATGCCGCTGAAACGATGACATTGGTTTTTGTTCATTTCAGATGCTGGAAATATTAAACCTGATGCTGGTAGAGGTGAGAGGAAGGCTTGTAACTCAGGGAATCAGTCTGGAGGTGACCGAAGCAGTGATGGACTTCATTTGCAAGCAAGGTTTCGACAGAAGTTACGGAGCTCGGCCTCTTAGGAGAGCAGTTACCCTCCTGATTGAAGATCATCTGAGTGAAGCAATTCTTTCTGGCGATTTGAGGCCTGGTGACACCGCCGTCATTGATTTAGATGATTCAGGAAACCCAGTTGTCAGTAATCGGTCAACTCCGAAAATTTACTTGGCTGATACAACATCCTTGTTATAGGTAATCAATATTTCAATTCTTGACAGTAATTTCATCCCGTATACGAAAGTTTCTTTCTTTATAGTGTAGGGATCACACACATTCATTGTAAAAACAAGGATGGAAATAAGACAATTCAGAAATAATTTTAGTTCAATAAAATGCGAAAGGGTGTTCGTTTTCATTGGTGACAAATTGCAATTCCTTTAGTACAGGAATCCACGTGAAGAGAAAAGGCAAGATTTGTACGACAGGAAGGTAACCTCAAGAAGAACAGTTTTCATTAGAACCCAATCCATCATATACAACCTGAGGACAGGAAATTTAGAGGTGAATATGATCCTACCAAAATGAAAAATGACGGAGAAATTCATCCCATTTAAAAGTTATAATTAATTTTTTATCTGGCTGGAATAGGACGAGAGACTTATTCATAGATAGTTCGTCATAGAGTCACAACAAAACGAGGCTTGGCTAATTTTCTTCAGTTCAAAAAAACAAAAACAAAGAAAAGAGCCTTGAAGTCAAATGGACCTTATGTTTCAATTTCTTCAAGTCCAGCACGCGCAAAGATGGTAGTTTATCGATCAAGTATAAGCTGTAGTCTGGCTTCTTTGTAAGGTTACTATCAAGCAGACAAATAGCATCTCCATGTTCAAATTTGGATTGTTTACCGGTCACAGACGAGCCTCAAAATGACCAAACCAGAAGTCGCTCTTGAGATCGAGTCCAGGTGAGTTGATGGAGGAGCTGCTCTTCTTGTGTAGCTCATCTCCGTTGGGAACAAAATAAACAATTTCTGAAAACCTCAGTTTCTATGTGAGTGACCAAAAAATTTGGCAGATATTAAGATCCAACATAGCCCATAGATATCCCTGAGACAATTTTCCAACTCTTTCCGGTTTACTAAGAGAAAACACACTGAACAACTGAATGTCCGATTGTCCCGAGCAACACTTACCGCAAAGGCGCAAAATCAGTCAGCACTGCTGCCAATAGTAATCTCCTGATATTTGATTATGATCTTATACACATGCAGTAAAAAGGTAAAACACAAAACATAGAGGAAGAAAAAAGCCCTGGAAGTGTACATTGTGTGGCACTAACAAATGAGAACATGGCATTAACACCACTCCTGGAAATGGCTAAAAATCATGCAGTGCCCCACTGCCAAAGTAATCTTTCCTGCTGCTATTTTTTTCTGAGACCAATACTACAAAAACCAAAAATTGATCCCAAGGTTTGTCAGCAAGCAGTCCACGAGAGATCAAGGCCAACCGTTGTTAACACGTTCATATTTTCTGAACATTTTTGGGTCAAAATTTGCATCAGCCTTTGTGAGATGCAGACCCAATCGAATAGGCCAGATGTTTCCTATGAATACCTACGTACACTTCTTATCAATAAAATACCTACATACACTGAAAACCTCCTACGCTAATGCAGCCTCTTTAAGCAAGGACCACAAAAGCTAATGCACAAATACTAGAAAATTGTGGAGAGCATTGGCTGAATACAGGTATGGTAGATGATGGCCATAGCCCATATGCTTCACTTTAAATAACAGTGTCTGCAAACCCATAAAGACCCGAGTCCGGCTTCCGACTAGAAGCACCAGTAGATGAGGGATTTAGCAATCCCACAAAGCCTTCTATCGATGGTGACACCCTAAACACGCCATTAACCCCAAGGGATGCTGGCTCAGGATGGCTGTGACCGATCACCCTTTCTCTCAATGGTGCATTCCCATGCCACACATTTGGCTGAAAATAGTTATTATCAACTTGTCCGACGTTATAGCCACCCATGTGGCCTATCATCGATGGTGTAGGCTCCGCGTAGCTGCAACCAATCAACCTTTCTCTGTATGGTGCATCCCCACGCCACCCATATGGCTGACCATTGGTATTCACAACTAGACCAACACTATCAACTGGCATACCCCCATGAACCCCAGGCCCAGGATAAGGCCCTGCTGGTGGAACATGAAGTCCAAATGAGGAAGCAGAGAAACTAGTGTTGTGACCACGGATTCCGCCATTCAACAAGTTTGTTGGTATCAAACCTTCAGAAGAACTCTTGTCATCCACATAAGAGTTATGACTGAGCCGTGTCCGTTTTACCTCTTGGCTTGTCAAATTCTTCAAAGACTCAGGAGGTTCATCTGCTTCTCTCTTCTGTGTCACCTTCTCTTTAATTTTCTTATTTCGAAGAGGTTCATCTGCTTCTCTCTTCTGTGTCACCTTCTCTTTAATTCTCTTATTTCGACGGGTGATACTTCTTTTAAGGCCAGATATTAGTAAAGGGATATTCCATCCAGGAATGTGGGGATCAATCTTGTGATCTACCAAACACTTGAAAGCAGACCTCAGATTGGCTAAATGCTTCTTGTTTGCTTCGTTCTGTGTGGAATTACACAATTGCTGAATCAGGGAAAAGAAATTCTTACAGAATTGATAAGAGAACTGAAAACTAGTGCATACCAATGCTTCATCAGAACTTGATACTTTTCTCTCTTCTATAACAGTATCATTAGACTGTTTTAAAAATTGTTGCATACATAACTGAGGAGGGTACCGACTCTCCATCCCAAAAGCACGAGCAATATCAACAGCTTTAACTGCCATTTTCTTCTTCATCATCTCCTCAACTATCTCTGTGGCATATACATACCACAACATTAGGCAGGATGTACCGAAAAACCAAGTATAAATAATAAAACAAGCAACATTAATGAGTAAAACATGCATGACTTGCAACTTAATCGAATGTGTCATACATATCTCCATAAGCCTATGAGATTTTATATGACACTCACCATATTCCCATAATCTCACCAGAGCCAGGGTTTTGATGATACGGTATCCATTTCCTAACTTACGCTTCGCTAAAAGCCTATCATTCAAAGCTATCCAATTATTTGTTGCAAGTTTCTGCGACTTAAAAGAAGTAGATATGCATAAAGGGACTATTTATAGTGACTAATGGACAAGGGGAAATAACACAGCATTTTCTGCAAATTAGAGTTTTCAGTTTGGTACTATCGGTACTTACTAACTAAAAATCTTGTAGAACTAATGTGAGAGGGGAAGCTATATGCAGGTACTATTAAGTTGCTAGAAACAAGATGACAGGCTTGATTGTTGTAAAATGCATTAAATCTCCAAGATGTATGCAATTATGCATGCGGTTCTTATCTGATCACTTCATTCTGTGCACTCCCTCCCTTCTTTGATAAGTTAGTTGTGCTCTCTATTCGCTTCTCTTGCTCTTCAGTTTGCAATGGACCTCTTCATTTAGCTTTGAACTGGCAATTATTATGATAGCCATGCAATGTATTTGGAGGTGGACTATATAAAACACTACTACTCCCAATGGCTTTGGTAATTTTTACACCCTGGGAATCCTTCATCATCTCCCACATTCATGTCATAGCAAAGGATCTCTCCCTGTTCTTATCATCTCATACTTGGGGCTATTGCTCCACCTAAAATCACATTTACAAGTGACAAAAACAACACATTGCTCCATCCGTCCAAAAAAGATTGTCAAGTCCGCGAAACGATAACCTAAAAAAACACATTTTTACCTAGAAAATTTCAAATTTTTTTGTTGATGAGTTAAAAGAACGCATTGTGTACTATTTACTAACTAGTGGCAAAAGGGTCGAACTTTTACGACAAAAATGAATTATCTTTCAAGTTCTCAGTTGGTCGACCGAACAATTTTTCGGTAAGGAGGTATATTCACACAATTCCAGTTTGTAGCTTGAACTTGAATCAGGAAAACCACATCACAGTCAAAATGCAAGTCCAACAACCCACATCATAGCAACAATTAACATCAGACATCTTCATGAGAATCAAGAAAACTACCTGGAATCCTTGCAACAAGAATATCCGATCTCCGAAGCGATTCAGAAATTTCCTTGACATTACACCCCTCAATCAAATCCCTAACGTCCTCATTCTTAAACACACTGGGTATGCCAAAACACCCAATCAAAAGAAGCAAAGCCCTGCCATCAACCTCACACCCCTTTTTAACCCCGCTGCCTTCCTTAAAAACCCGATTCCTCCACTCCACTGCCACCGCCTCTGCCTCCTCCTTCAATTTCGCCTCAATCTCACCACAATTACCTCCCATCAACAGTAAAAACTCCAAAACGAAAACCGAAGCTTTTCTTTCCTCAACCCTAGTCGAATCCTTTCCGTGCCGTAAACACTCCAACACCAATTTCCCGGGGTTCGGCGCAAGTCCCAACAACCCCGGACCTTCTTGACGAAGCTTCGCGACCTCTAAGACATGAGACACGATATAGTTATAAAATCCGCGGCTAGACATAGATACGCATAGCGATTGGATCTCAGATAGCCACGGCCGAGTATCATCCACCGCCGTAACGGAATTAGGCACTTCGACTGCAGGGGAAGCTAGGGTTTCGGTATGAGACACGATACAGTTAGACAATCCCCGGCTAGGCGTAGATACGCATAGCGATTCGATCTCGGATGGACGCGGCTGATTATTATTATCCACCGTCGACCCGGAATTAGGTACTTCCGCCGCGGCGGAAGCTAGGGCTTCGGGACGAGACGCGATACAGTTAGACAATTCACGTCTAGGCATAGACACGCATGGTGATACGATCTCGGATAGACACAACTGAGAATTAGGCAATTGCGCCGCGGCGGGAGCTAGGGCTTCGGTGACGGGGGAAGCGGGGGTGTTGAGGTTGGGTTCGGGCAATTTGGACTGGATGAAATCGAGGTGCGCTTGTAACTCGTCGTAGCGGCGGAGGAAGGAGGAGAGGGAGGCGGAGAGGCTTCGGAGTTCGGAGACTTTGTCGGTGAGACGAGGGGGATGTTGTTGTTGATGGTTTTGGGAATTTTCTGGCTGTGGATTGGTTGCGATGGGAATGTCTTGGGGATGTTGTTTCGGAGGGGTGGTCGTCATCGACGGCGGCGGATGGGGTGGCGGCGTGGAGTGGTTCTCCGCCTTGACCGGAGGAGGGGAAGTCGTCGAGGCGGTGTGCAATTCCATTGGCAAATATATTAAATACACTAAAAAATATAAATTTTAGGCTCTGTTTGGAATTTTTTTTTTTTTTTTTTTGATCCACCTCTGTTTGGAACTCGAAGGAAGGAAAGGAAAGGAAAAGAAAATAAAGTGGGAGGAAAACGAGAGGAAAATAGGAAGAAAAATGTACTATTCACAAAACTGAAAATTGTTATTTTTTTCTCACTTTCTCTCCAACCAAACAATAGGAGGGAATTTTTTTTTATTTTCCTTTCTTTTCCCTAAGTTCCAAACAGAGTAGTATACAGAAAGGATGGATGGGAGAGGAAAGGGCGTTTTTTTTTTACTTGCCAATTTTTTTTTATAAATAAACTACAGAATAAATTTGGAAATTTATAATGTTACTCTCTCAAAGGGGAATAAGGTTATCAATTTGGGGAGTAGCATTATCAATTCCTATACATAATTGATTTTACCACTCGTCTAAAAAGTGTAATTATAAATTTGGGGTGTGACATTATCAATGGCCATTGATTTTTAATTATGTATAAATTATCAAAATCACTCCCGAGATTTCATAAGATTATATATTGCCCCCTTACGTTTGGAACATCGCAAAATACTGCCTGTTGCATAACAAACTACTCCATTGTCTTGATGGAAATTCGACGGAATCTGACTGACATTATCAAATTTTAATTATGATAGACCAAACTGTAAAAGCCAATGAAGAGCTATGAAAGGATAGTGTGGCCCATTGAAGTTAGGATGATAATGTCATACAGATTCCTGTCAAGTTTTCGGCTGCATCATAATAGGGGATAATTTGTTATGCAATAATGGGTAATTTGAAAATTTTCAAACATGAGGGGGCAATTTATAATTTATAAAAAACTTGGGGTGATTTTGATAATTTGCCCTTTAATTTTTTTGTTATATGTCAACCGAACCCAAAAAAAAAAAAAGATTTTATTTGCATTTATTTTGTTTCACTTCACTTTTCTTGAGAATACATTTTTCATCTAAAATTGCCAACAATTGAACGAAGCCAAAGTGATTATCAATCATATCAAACTTACATTAACCAGGCAATCACTAAACATACAAATAAATTTGGTTCAGTGTAATACAGAGTTTTGTTAAGATAAATGTGTTCCATAATCGTATCAATTGAAATTCAATCAATAGGACTCTAGGCGTAACTAATCGTCTCAAATAGGAGAAATTTTTAGGTGTTGGGTGGGTACTACATCACCCGGCTGACGTGGTGTCCAAGCAACACATTTGAACCGTCCAAAAATGTATTAGACGACCCAAATTGAAACACTCTAACTCCTCTCACCTCAACACTTTCGCTCCTCTTTCTCTCTCCAAATCCGAGCTGTTTAAAACCGAAATGGATGATCCAGATCTACCACTGCTTGGTACCGGCTCGGCACGGAAAATCTTCCCCTCAAATAGAACTAAAATATGAACAATCCCGACTATCAATTTATTTAGGATCAAAGAAGGCCCACAAAAAGGTCAACAACACTGTAGAGTCCCTAAAACAAAAAAGGAATATGTTTCCATTTTCTTTTAGGAAATTTTTTTTAAATTGTAATTTTGGCACTCTAAAAATTGATAGAAGGGCTTTAAAATTGAACTGTGTCGATATACAAAACGACATCGTTTTGGAACCCCTTTATCAATTTTTGGAGTACTAAAATCAATTTCCTTTTCTTTAACTGTAGTTTTTGTTTTCTAAAGAGTACAAAAATCATTATTGATTGATGTGAGGCCTCTAGTGATGGAACTTATGATTCATGGCTCTTTAAAGTACTATCTCCGTCCCAATTTATTTGTCCAATTTCAAAAATTTAACTATTTTAGGAAACACAATTATTACACCTAAAAAGATACAATTTTTCACATTTATCCTTAACTTTTTTACAAAATTACTTTATTCTACTAAACAAAGGGCAACGGGAAAAAATTGATTCAATTAGAAGTCAAATGGACAAACATTCTGGGACACTTAAAAGTCAAAAAGTAGACAAACAAATCGGGACGGAAAAAATAGTATTTTAGTAATTAGGAATTACTCCCTCCCTTCCAAATTGAGAGTCTATTATTCTATTTGGATTGTTCCAAAATGATGGCCCTTTTCAAAAAATAGAAGAAAAAATTTGGTGATGATTTTCCAAAAGTCTCCCTCAAAGGTGAATATAAATGTTATAAATCAGGTAGAATATAAGGATAATGGTAAAAATAATAGGCATTGTAGGTGTAATCATTTGATGTCTCCTTAAATAGTTAAAATCCCGAAAAGGGATACTCAATTTGAAATGGAGAGTAGCTTTACGCTGCCCCACTTGAAACTGGATGGAGCAGTTTTGTGATATTCAAATCCCTCATAGATCATCTAAGTAAGTTTTTGTTGTGGACTTCGGAGCGTTTCGGTTTCTCCGAAAAGGAATTTTTAAAAAAGAAGGCAATTTCAAGCTAAAAATTATATGTTTATGCAAATAATTTTTTAACCAATATATATATTGTTTGATAGATCTCATTAAAATTTTTTAAACGGTGCAAAAAAAAATTTAATAAATTTTCATTTTTATTATATTTGAGTTTGAAATTTTTTTTTTTGGAAAAAAAAGGTGTTTTTTTTAAAGAGGAACACTACCTTCGTCGAATAGAACATCCATGCCAAAATTGGATAGAAGGATAGGTAGTCCATGTAAAGCTTCAAGATGATCAGATAGCTGCAACAATTTCATCGATCTAAACATTTTTATTTGACCGTCAAGTTGTTACGGTTGTTCGATTAACTTGAATTTTTTACTTGCTTGAAATTCTGCAACACAAATTTTTAAAAAGGGAATGAAATTCTCATAATCTCGTAACAGCTGCAACAAAACATGTTTTCTCAATTTCTAATAAAATTCAAAATTTAAATCTACAACATAATTTGAAGCTAAAGTCTAAAATTTGTATCCACAGTTATCGCAAATACGCTCATATTCTTTCTTATTGGGGGTACTACGGAAATGGTGTTCGAATTATTCCAGTTTGGAAGACCGAACAGTTGGTAATCTCCTAATTGTTGGTTAGGTGTGACCTTTTCCTAATCGGAGGGCAAGAATAATACTGCTCCAGAACTCCTTGGTTAGGTGTGTTTAGGTTTCTACGCGTAGGAAGGACAAGATTACAAAGAACTGCTTTTTCAGCTTTATTCGATTGTTTATGTTCCATGTCTGGTAAAGTAAATAATCGTGTGATTAGTTCGATTTGATGTAATTCTCTCTAAATTTTGATTGTGTAAAGTTGAAATATCTGGTTTTTTGGTTATTTTTGTTTTTATTCAAAAAATTTAAGGTTTCAATAATAATTTTTTACTTTTTAAATTTCTCTCGTTAAGTCCAATCAATAATTTTTAAAAATATGACGTGAAACAAATAAATGCAAAAAAAAAATTAAATGAAGACAAAAAAAAAAAAAGAGTCAATTAACTTGCTTAGCCAAAAGACATCGCGTTTGTTTATTATAATTGCTTCAAAGTTCAAACTACTCAATCATCGATGTGGGCTTTCATGTTTGAGACACATGACTCATGAGGTCCAATTGAATTGGGAGAAAGTGTTATACAGTAATGTGCGCAGTACTGTGCTGTGCACCTTCGAGACGTCGAATCGTGAATTTGATGGCTCGAATCTCATCTTAGCAAAGCTCTCGATCATTAGTTATCTAGATGAGATCCGAGCCGTCGGATGCATAATCCGATGGCTCGGTGGTGCACAACAACAACCCGAAGTTCGGCCCAACTCGATGGTATTTTTTTTAGAGAAAATGACAATCAAAGACGTGTTTGATAATTAATATCCGCTAAGAACATTTTAAATATTAACAAATGTTCTTAACATGTTTTTGGCGGGTATTAATTATCAAAACACGTTCTGGGTCATTTTTTCAGCTTTTTTTTTTATACTCAAAATAGAAGTGCAGTGCCTCAGTATCTCAGTTAGAGAGTATTGTTTCGTCACTATACATCACTATTCGTAGGAAACTCTACTGCACCAACATCAAGGTCGAAACTAAAGTCCCGTCACGTATAGGTGATATTAAAAGTATGTTTAGCTCCGGTGAGAGACCACACGGAAACTTGAACACGGATCTTATCCAACCAAATCCAAATTCCTAACTACTGAACCAACAACTCGTTGGAACTAAATAGTAAATAGTATGCGCTGGGTCATAACGATATTATTCCATTTTCATCAAAATTATATACTCCCTTTGTTCCATTTTCTTTTGTCATTTTCAATATTCGTGCTGTTCTTCAAACTCGTACATCTCCCACTTTATAATATTTTTAATAATTTTGAAAACTTTGTATTATAAGTCTAATCGAGAACTATCAAATAAGATTCATATAACATATTTTTAAAAATTCATATTGAAAGACATAAGAATTTAAAGAACAATACGAATAGCAAACAAGTTCAAAGAAATAGGATAGAGGGAGTACTAAGCTAATATGGATCTGGCTTCTCTGCTGTTGACTGCAGAGAAGCTTGTGTGATATATGAATTTAAAAATAAATTTTGACCATTAAAAATATCATCCGACGGTTGCGATCACTTAGACCACATTTTTGCCGTTGAAAACTGAACCCGAGACAAGTCAGACTCTCAGCTAGTAGTATATTGTGAGTCCCACTTGAAATGAAGTATTTGTACCGGAAGATACGCTGCGTCCCTTTTATCGTTTAATCATTTATAGTTTTCTTTTGCAAGTACTCAAGTTATCAACTATCAAAACTATATGTTGGTCATCGTACGTCTTTCTCTTAAATCTGAATCTTTTCCTTGAGGCCTCCACCCTGGATCTGGGATTGTGGTGCATCACGTGAAAATAAATTTTTTTTTTGAAAAGTTTTCTTTTTCCTAGAAAAAAATTTGTTTTAAAAAGAATTGATAAAAATACTTTTAGACGCTTGGATGATGCCACATGCCCTACAGCCGTTGTAGTGCAAGGATGCACTATGACTTTGTTCAGTTGTCGAAAATGTTGTGCGAAAAATTGATTTTCAAAAAAAGTGAAGTGAAGGAAAGAAAAATGAAATTTATTTTTTTGTGGGTGTTCTGTTGATAAGAAAAAACAAGAAATCTTAGAGGAAAATAAGAATTATTTCCTTTTAGTAAGACCTATTTTGCAGGAAAGTATTTTCCAGTGAGAAATTTGAAATTGTGGATCCTATAATTTTCCTGATAACTAGACACACAGAAAATTAGAGGAAAATTAATTTTTCCGTCATTTCCCATCATTTACATGCAACTGAACGGGGCCTATAGCCATAGGGTTTTGAATCCCTATCCACCCTTCTCAAGCATTGAAATGCATGTCAATAAAAATTAAAAATTAAAAAATTAAGGAATCTGTGTCCATTTTGAAGATCTTTGATTTCAAATTAAGAGAGAGTTTTTCTTATCTAACGACACAATAATAAGAATTCTCAGTTTCCAACAGCCTATTCTTTGGCCCCGTTTAGCTAAATAAGTTAACTGGTTTATTTTTTTTGTTCTTATTTAAATTTTTTGGTATTTGTTAGTTTCTCGTCAATTTTTTGGGGATTATTGCATCGTTATAACAAGAGAAATCTAAAAAGTAAAAAATTACGATCGAAACCTAATTTTTTTTAATAAAGATAAAAATAAGCCAACAAGCCAATTTTTTCGTTTTTATTCAAAAAAATTGGATTTCGATCATAATTTTTTACTTTTTAGATTCCTCTTGTCATGACGATGCAATAATCCCCAAAAAATTAACGAGAAACTAACAAATACAAAAAAAATTTGAATAAGAATTAAAAAAAATAAGCTAATTGACTTATTTAACTGAAAGGGGCATGAGAGTCTATATAAGTAAGAGTCAAACATAAGCAGATTTGCAATGTCAACAGTTTAAAATCATAAACCATTATTGATAAAGGAGAATTTAGGAAGCAGCAGCTCCGGCCGGCCACCGCCCACCACCCTTTTCCATGGGGCGGCATGTGGTGGTAGGTAAAGGCAGCTACGTGGTAAAGTGAACACGACATCACGCTCTCCTCACCCTTACCAAACCAGTTGGACCCCATCTCTCTCTCTCACCAACCGCACCTCAGCTGATCCCACCAATAGCAGCGAAAAAAGAACAGATAGGCTTCTCAAGCTCCGAGGCCAATTGTTCAATGTACTTCTTGAGTATCACGAGTGATTGTCATGTACTCATGTGACAATTACAGAATCCTCGCCACACAATTTGAGTCATTGTTTATATCCCGACCGTTAAATAAAAGTGAATGACAATAGTCCTATCGTAAAATCTGTCGCAACGAAGATGATTAGGAATACGAAGTGGATAACGCCACAATATCCCTCTGCGTGTTGATAGATCATTTTCTATCCTATTTTGGGTTTATTTCGATGATTGAACTCCATAATGTTGTGAAATTCATTGATAAAGACAATCAAGTATAATATCATATTGATCGGATATTGCTGATTGAAGTATATTTATCTTTCACGAATAAATTGGGCGTAATTAATGACAACTTGAAGATTTTTTTTTTTGGAGAGTCATGTGATTCAATCAGTTATCGATATCCGATCAATATAATTCTTGAAAAAATGTTCTTCTCGACGAGATTTGTAAAATGAACAAGTTTGATTGTTAAAATGGACTTCCAATTGGTATAAAAAAATAACCGGATTGGACGAGAGGCTCTTCTAACTTTCTTGTCTAGTACTTTTTTTTTCGCTATTTTTATTTTTGTTCAATTTTTCATTATATTTTTGAGATTAATCATTCATTTTAATGAGAGAAATCAAAGAATTGTAAAACTGATACTTAAAAAAAATTAATATAAAACCACACTTACCCTCTCAAAACAAGCTGTTTGTTATAAAAGAAAATTCCATTTCTACCCCCACCAACTTCTTTTACCCTCTCAAAACACTTTTTTAAAAACCCTTTTGAAAAACCACCACCACCAACCCCCCCTACCTTCACCAACTCACACTCATATATATCTAACATTTCATCTTCACCTATTCATGAATTCATTGAATTCATATCCACATTAATCTCACCAACAATTATAACCATTTTCCACACCCCCATAATAACTCATTAAATTCCAAACCATTTCCAATCATCTCTCAAATTCCCCAACACAATCCCCACAGGCCATACCAATGGAGCAGCTCACCAAACCACCACCACCACCACCACAACAAGAGGACATCATTTTCCGATCAAAGCTCCCGGACATCTACATCCCCAACCACCTCCCCCTCCACTCCTACTGCTTCCAGAACATCTCCGACCACCGCTCCAAACCGTGCCTGATCAATGGCGCCACCGGCGAGACCCTCACCTACGCCGACTTCGAGCTCACCGTCAGGCGAGTCGCCGCCGGCCTCCACGGCCTCGGCGGAATCGCGCAGCACGACACGATCATGGTCCTCCTCCCTAACTGCCCCGAGTTCGCCTTCTCCTTCCTCGCCGCCTCCTTCATCGGCGCCACCACCACCATGGCCAACCCCTTCTTCACCCCCGCCGAGGTCCTCAAGCAAGCCAAGGCCTCCCAGGCCAAACTCATCGTCACGCAAAGCTGCCACGTCGACAAGGTCCTGTCCTACGCCCTCGAAAACAACGTTAAGATCGCGTGCATCGACGCGCTGCCGCCTTCCGACGCGAAAAACGTTTTCCACTTCTCAGACCTGATTCGATCCAACGAGAACGAAATGCCGGAAGTCGACGTCGACCCGAACGACGTCGTCGCCCTCCCCTACTCGTCCGGAACCACCGGGTTGCCCAAAGGAGTTATGTTAACGCATAAAGGTATTTGCGAGTTGCAGAAGTAGAAGAGCAATTGCTTCTTTCGTTTCTTATTGTACTGTTTTCATCTTTGCGTACTTACGACTAATGAAAACTCTCTTTGGCTGTTCAAAAAAAAAAAAAAGGGCTCGTGACGAGCGTGGCGCAGCAAGTGGACGGGGAGAATCCGAACCTGCACATGACGAGCGACGACGTCCTGATGTGCGTCTTGCCGATGTTCCACATCTACGCGTTGAACTCGATCCTTCTCTGCGGGCTGAGGGTGGGGGCGGCGATCGTGCTGGTGCAGAAGTTCGAGATCGGGTCGTTCCTGGGGGCGATGGAGAGGTACAAAGTGACGTACGGGCCGTTCGTGCCGCCCATCGTGGTGGCGATTGCCAAGTGCGAGAAGACGGAAGACTATGACTTGTCGGCGGTGAGGATGGTGCAGTCGGGGGCGGCGCCGCTGGGGAAGGACGTGGAGGACTCGGTGAGGGCCAAGTTACGGAATGCTACGCTTGGTCAGGTAAATACTACGGCGTTGAACGTTCTTTCCGTTTTAGGAGCTGTTCTTCTAAATAAGTCATTGACTCTCCCGCAAAAAATGAGCCAAATAAAGTCACATAAAGACGAAAATAAGTCTATAAGCCAACTTTTTCGTCTTTATTAAAAAAATTGAATTTCGGTCAAAATTTTTTACTTTTTAGATTTCTCTCATCGCAAGAATACAATAATCCCCAAAAAATTGACAATAAGCCACGTGATATGAAAAAAATTTGAATAAGAACAAAAAATAAGCCACTTTGACTTATTTGTCCGATCACCCCCTTGGAATGCCAAGTTTGGCAAATGCCGTTAATCCGGTTATTACGAGATCGTTTATTTCGTACTGTCTTCGCCTCAAGTAGCGTAATATAGTACTCCCTCCGTCCCATTTTCATTGTCCATTATTCCTTTTTCACTTTTTTTGTCTCTTGCTTATATATTTCAATCTATAATATTTTTCATGATTTTGACATCTTTGTATTATAGAACAAATTGAAATCTATCAAATAAGATCCATATTGCATATTTTTGGAGATTCACATTGAAAAATATAAGCGATTGAAAACTGCACGAATATCAAAAAAGGACAATGAAAATGGGACGGAGGGAGTACTTAAATTTGGTTTAGATTTTTACCCACGTGCTTTGCTAGACCACCCGAGATCTTCTGTACCGAGAAATTGGTGTATCCCTTTGTATCGAGAAGGTTCATCTATTAGATTGTACTTGATCGCGTCGTACCGTGTCAAAAATAAACTTATAAAAATTTAGAGTTAACTACTACACCGTAGAATAGTAGTTAACAGTGAGACTGAATTACTATAATTTCGATTAATTTGAAGGGAAAAGACTTGACTGGTTTGATTTCAGAAAACTAAAAATAAATAAATAAAGCAATTAATTAATTGATTTGAACTAATAGGAAAAAGACCTAGGGTTTGGAATTCCACTTCGTCTGCGTAACAACGATATGCAAAGGGTAGGTTTAACATTCGAATCATTTAAGACTATCGTTAGGGCTTGCCATTCCTTCCGATAATTGTCAAGAAAATATACTCCATCCGTCTCAAATTTTTTGTCCAGTTCGCAAAACGAAGTGTTAAAAATAATATAATTTTTGCAAGAAAAAATCAAAAGTTTTTCAACAACTTACTAGATATCAATGAGAGTTTTTAATTTGTGAAAAAAGTTTGAATTTTTTCTTGAAAAAATTGCATTATTTTTAATACTCCGTTTTGCGGACCGGACAAAGAAATTGGGACGGGAGGAGTATTAGATTGTTAAAAGGCATAGACTGTCCCATAGCACGGACCGTCTTACTAGCCCGGTCCGGCCGCCTAACAGCACGATCCATCTTACAAGTATAATCTATCTCAAAACTTCAACCGCAATAAAAAAATATCATTATTTAACTCCGTATTTGAAAACCGCGAATATAAATACGAAACATATTAAAAGTATTAAAATCATTCCATAAAACTGAAACGAGTTCTAGTTAAATAATCAATTCGAATAGTAAAACCGGAACATATATATACATATACAAGTTGCTTGATACGGTGCTTCATCTGCTCTCTGGAGAATGGGATTGGCCTGCCATGGGTTTAATGGTGTTCCCCAATTTCTTTTCGTGACGTCCTGCCGTTTCTTCGAACACGGCTGAAAAGCTGCCGTCCAGCCACTCACCCCGTAGTCAGTAGGTTTCCATCCCCTTATATAGTTTTTGACCATTAATTACATAAGAGGCCCATGGACTTTAGGTAACTACGAATAAATCATTCAATTTTGAATCACTTTGCTCTTTAACCCCAAACTTCATTAAACTCTCGTTGTTATCCAAAATCTTGGATAACGATCCCAAGCAACCTGTAAACCCAAAAAAGACGAAATAAATATAAAGTAACATAAATAAATGACTAACGAATGTAGTTTGGAGGGCCAAAATATCAATATTTCGGCACTTATCAGTACTGTATGAATTTTTTTAATGTGTTAAATTTTTTAGGATGCAAACATGGTATATAGAATAAATATGAGCCGAAAATGTGCCGGTACAAGGTGCAAAGACTATTGATGCAGATGATTTGATTACTTGCTGGACAAGGGTCCATAGTACACCAATGCATTCACAGTAGTGTATTTTAGTGCGCCTTTTTAACATCTCATTATTGTGATTCGAATTGTTCAGTTGATAGAATTCGTTTGAAAAGCTCATCGAGGGGAAAAAAGAAAAAAAGATTCTCATGTCATGAGCTCTTGGTTGGCCAATCGTTATACAAAAAGGGAGGGTTCGTATATAATTCCAAAAATAAGCTTTTAGAGAAAAATTAAATTAAGGGGCTGTAACGTGACACTTCGAAATTAATGTAGACATTTTAGAAAACGCCAAATTAATTACACGTGTTCAGATAATGTAGACTATTTTATTATTTACGTGTGTTCGACAATTTCAAAAACCAATCATTTATGCTATAAATACGAACCACTAAATTTTATGGAGTAAAACTAGTGTCGTCTCGCGAAAATTTGACTTCAGAATGCTCATCCTGAAAATGAGTGATTGTCTTTCTCCAAACCTTGATCTTTTAAGTGTGAGGAACAAAAATTCTGCCAGGCCGATTGGTTTAGAATTTCCAATCTACATCCAACACTAAAGGCCTATTTGGGCAAACTTTTTAGACTTTGTTAGCCAATTGGTTGTTTTATCTTAATCTTTACAAGATTCGTATCAAATATTAGCATCATATGTTTCATCACGGTTGAAAGAGTTCGGAAAAAAAAAATCAAAATTTTTGGATCTTTTTTTCTCGTGTTACATAAACTTTTTTTTTCCAACTTTAGCTTCTGTTTTTATGCGTTTTTTATTCCTTTTGTTGAGACAAAATACAATAGTAAAATCCGACCGAAATCTTGTAAAGATTAGGATAAAATAACCAAAAAAGACCGTGCCAAAAAAATCCCTAAAAAGTTTGTCCAAAAGGATCTTCCTACAATTTCACGAACTTGGGTCCCAATCCCCTAGTTTTCAAGTTCACCAATTCAAATCATGCCATAGCCTGTTTACTGACTGCAAGCATATTTTGTTGTGGGGGGAACCACAGGGGTACGGAATGACAGAGGCAGGGCCAGTGTTGGCTTTGTGTTTGGCGTTTGCAAAGGAGCCATTTGAGGTTAAGTCAGGGGCTTGTGGGACGGTTATGAGGAACGCCGAGATGAAGATCGTCGACCCAGAAACAGGGGATTCTCTGCCTCGGAACCAACCGGGAGAGATTTGCATTCGAGGGGACCAAATCATGAAGGGTACGTTCCTTTTCTTTCGTTTTCCTCATTAATCATTGTTTCCTACCAGCAGAGTCACATACAGTTTCAATCACGTACGGGCAAATTTTGCGGTTGAAAAGTTATTGCCGGGTAATTGGGAAACAATCGGTGACCAACTTATTGTGCGCTCCGGCAATGACACATTTTTCTTTGGAAGTACCTAACGATTCTCTCTTCAGAAATCAAATTAAATCAAATAAATGTAACATTACTGCTCTGGTTCACAAAGAGAGCACATACTCTTCTACATATCAGCTTTCATTCCCCAGTATCAGTGGTAATAAAAACAAGTGAAGTGTATCAAAGAAAGGAGCATGATAAAAGATAATCCTATCATCTTTTGGAATAGGTGAAGTACACTAAAGAAAAGTACAGAAAGGACTAGCCTAAGGAAGCATGCGTTGAACTAATTGCCCATCCAACGAAGTGGTCTAACTAACTATGGAAAATGTTCATTCCAGGTTATCTAAATGATCCAGAGGCCACAGAGAGAACGATAGACAAAGGCGGCTGGTTACACACTGGCGACATAGGCTACATTGATGATGATGATGAGCTCTTCATAGTCGATCGTTTGAAAGAATTAATCAAATACAAGGGATTCCAAGTAGCCCCAGCAGAACTTGAAGCCCTGCTGCTAAACCATCTAGAGATCTCAGACGCCGCTGTTGTTGGGTAAGTATATCCATATGCATTTACGTATATATCTAGACATGTAGTTATGTGTATCATTAATGCTACAGATTCAGAAAGTTTTACAGCGTCCAGAGTGAAACATGATAACACAACATTCATTCAAGTTGAACGTTGACCCTATTTGAAGATATGCAACTTGAAAATTTTCTAGCACTTATTCTTTTCTTATAGATGCACAATCTTTTACCCAAGGAGTTGAATCTTGATCAGCTCTAACCAAACAAATGCCTAATGATTCAGGATGAAAGATGAATCGGCAGGAGAGCTACCTGTTGCTTTTGTTGTGAAATCAAATGGGTCCAAAATCACCGAGGAAGAAATCAAGAAATATATCTCCAAACAGGTATACAGTCACACTTCAATTGTTCCCTTGATGTTGTTGCAAGTCTTGATTCAAACTGATACATATTTTAACCTCCAACGCTCTGCAGGTAGTTTTTTACAAGAGAATTCATAGAGTTTTCTTCATCGATGCCATTCCCAAAGCACCATCTGGCAAAATCTTGCGGAAGGACTTGCGAGCGAAATTAGAAGCTGGTCTTCCGAACTAGTTTCCGGCTCCAGGAGACCCTGTAGCCTAAGAAGCCTGTTATAAATTATTTGTCAATTTGTGAAATGTTTGCACAATCTAATTTGAAATGAATTTGAACACATTATGTGACATTATTTCGTTAATAACTGGCGTTATCAAGAAATATGCATCAAGGCACTCGTGCATGTATGATGTTCACCAGAATGCCAGCGTACTAGATGAAACAAATCTTTTCACCACTGGAGTAAGGAAAGATGGTAAAGGCAGCAAAAATATCCTAAACATATAAATAAGTTCCAATTGTTAAGACAGCGCAGGGATTTCCAATTAAGCTCCACCTGATATTTCAGTTCTACAAAAACCAAAATGTTTGACATGGTCCTGCACTTGGCAACATTTTTCCTAAAACCATTGAAAGCTTCAAACTGACTTTTAATACTCTACAAAGAAATGACGGTAGGAAAGCATTTTTAAAAAGGGGTAGAATGCTATGAAACTTGAAGGATTAACTTACTTTAAAAGCTGATTTCCCAAGGGGTTTGGTAGGAAGTAAGAGAGATTAAAACTTAAGTTTCAACCACGGATAGCACAGTGCGGCATATTAATTGAACCAAGGAATGGCATTTCTTGTTTGGAAAACATAGCGGAGCTCATTCCACAGAAAATGGATTGAATTAGAAGCAAAGTCATCAAATCACCACAACAACTTGAAATGAATGACAATGACCCATAAACCAAAAGAATAACCAAGAAACACGAACAACTAGCAACACCATCATCTCCAACCACCATTACCGATGCAATAACAAGGAAGAGCTCCATAGGTTCAAAGGAGCCAATTTCTAGAAAATTCACCAACACCCATCTAATTCAACACATTCCGACAGAAATGCAACAAAAATACCATCACAAATACCAGTCCCAAGTTCTCAACATCCAACAAATAAGATACATCACAGAGAGTCAAACACTCAAACTTAATAAAAGAACTGCTATTCCGAAAAAGAAAAAAGTAAACTCCTAAGTTGATATAGTTGAAGTTCAGAGACTAACTTGAGCAGCCTTGAGGTTTGCAATAACTAATATATAACAAGTTATTGGGGATGGAACAAAGAAAGAAGCAACCAAGAAGAGAGGACGTCCAGGATTTGTTCTCAAATCCAAACAAAAGATAACTTGAAGAAGATAGTCATTATGAAACATGAAGAGATAGTCCTTAGAAACAAAAAGGCAGGTAGTGGTTCTACCTCTTCCCAAACCGAACCTAGCTCCCTGTGTGCACTTGCTTTGAAACATAAATATTACCACAATAAGGTTCTCTTACATTATTTTCAAAAAACAACATATGGATTAGTCAAGGGAAATAATTATTTATACAGCAATATTGCCATGCATCACCCCAACGGGTTGTTATCTAGGATCTGAAAAATAATCTCTTTTGTAAACCAACTTTAGGTATCCTGACATTTCAGGGCTCTTTTCATTATCATATATTCTAGTTACGGCATGCTGCCTACTCCATGAGCACTACTACTGCTAGTACAATAACTAAGAAAATAACTGCTCATAAAAAATGTTGGAGTTCTCTCTGATAGTGTCTTAGCTTCTTTTATATACCTAGAACCTATGCATGGACTTATGAGCATTTCTATTTAGACAGGACTTTATCAAGATGGAGGAGGGAATCAAAGCTCCTGTTCTACTAGACTATTGCCATAACTTAAGCAACCCCATGGCTAGAAGCGCCTTTTAGTTGCATCCCATACTAGATATATAGTAAGTGTTCCCATTGTTTTCTGGTTTGTGTCACAAAAAAAAGATCAAGTTTGGAATAAACGGAATACATAAAAAGCATTTTGACAAGCCAAATACATGGAAAATGCTCCTCAAAGGCACAAGGGGTTCCATGGACTCTCCTAAAAAGTGTTTTAGGTGAACAGAAATCATGTCAGATCTAGATTAGAAGTTGTTCTGTTCAGGTGTCCAGCAATGCGGCACTAATGGCCAAAACGGGTTCTAACAAGCCATCTACAACCAAATTCACAATAGTTTGACACTCTTTTAAGACCCATATGTACCAAAATGAACTTACAACATATACACTGGATTTTCTCTCATAGGATTGAAGAGAACAAAAAAGGTGGCCATAATTGGGGCAAAGAAGGTAAGGTATTGAACTAAAAGCAAAAGAATTTTTTACTATTTATCAACTAATAAGTTAAATTGATTGTGTGAATCCAATGGAGTGAATAACATGAAAATGACTTCAATTGGCACTTTAACAATGACATAGGAAAGATATACTTTTCTTTCTGTCCAATGACTCCAAAAGGCCACAAGGTAATAACGGGCAAGGTTTTAGACAATGGTTAATCGGCAATGTCATCTCAACGAACAGCGTGTCCTACACAAGGTCCAATCCATGTACACGAATACCTTTGTTCCCGTTTAATTTTAGCCACATAATCCACTAAAAAGATACTCCTATATTTGTGCAATCATGCAACTGAAATTATACAGCACAAAAATTCCGTTACCGGTGCTGTCCTAAACATGTAAATATACACCAAAATCCCGAGAGAAACAACGATAAACGGCGAGAGTATAAATCGAAAATCACAAAACTTATGAACATGAACTTTCAGGAGGATAAACGCCAAGAAAAAAGTGTCCTTAACTCTATTTCGATGCTTCTACTCAAACGCACCAATATATTTAGGAATCGAAACGATGAGAAAGAAACACGCCATTGAATATACAAGTATGGAAGATCACCCGCCAAAAGCACTCGAAAAACGCAGTCAGTTCATTTATCACGAATCAAATTACTACATTCAGTACACCGAACCAATTGTGAGGATGAAGTGAAATTGTGTACCTGCAAATGGGCAGAACAGAACTCTGCTTAAACCCTAGAATCTGAAATCCAGCAGAAAATTGGAAGGAGGAGAACGGATCAGGTGCACCCGCAGGGAGGGGCTATAACGGGGAAAGAAGAAGAATCCCGGGGGTATTATGGTAATCTGAGGTTGAGGTGTAGGGGCAAAAAGGTCAAAAAAATTTGGACCATTTCTCGATTTATACGGGTCATCCTTGCATTGGAGCCATGTTAATCTTCTCTGTCAGACTGTATCTGTATCGTTCCAATTTTATCCTGGGTCTGCTACATGATACCCAATGGGTATCGTACGGAAATTTTGGATTAACAGCTGTTACAACAAAAAGCATCCACGTGTAAAGTTGAATTGGCTTTGTTTGGTTGGCAATTTAGTTTAAGGCTCCGTTCCGGAAAGAGGAATAAGTACTTATTTTTTAAGAAGGCAATTTCAAGCTCAAAAATTATGTGTTTACGCAAATAAATTTTCTATCAATATAGATCTTGTTTGATAGATCTTATTAAGATTTTTAATACAGTGGAAAAAAAATTGAAAAATTATTTTTCATTTACATTATATTTTAGTTTGAAAATGTGAAATAAGTACTTATTTTTTAAGAAGGTGTTCTGGAACGGAGTCTAATTTAGTTTTGGTAGTGGGTGGAGAGAGAAATATATAATGATTGGAAAGTATGTAATGATTAGAGAGAGATGGGAAAATGATAATTGAAAAAATAAGATAATGATTGGAGAAAAAAATAGGTTAATGATTGAAAAATAAAATTAAAACTAAACTAAAATAGCAAACGAACACTAGTAATTTTTATTCCGTTATTCCTGTAACATGTTTTCCAAATCAAACAAAAATGGTTTAATCAACAGCGACATTAGTTTGGGATACTTAAAGAACCTTAAATGCATGTGATTGAAATTCTGAGGAGTAGTTTCTAGTAGTATCCCTGTACTCAAATATAATTTTTTCCTTTCCGGTAGTTCTTTATTGGAAGATAAACTATAAAAGAAGTAGAGGAAAAAAAAAAAAACAATCTATAATTTAGAGAATGAGATTTTTCCAGTAAGAGAGAGAAGTCATCTTCCTCAACCCTATTATTTCCTTTGTCCCTAAATAAATGTTTAGCCCACAAATCTAGACATTTAAAAAAATGTGTTTTTTTCGTTAAAAATTTTAAATTTTTTCACAACTTGAAAAAACTCATTAGTATCTTTTGATTTGTGAAATAAAATTTAAATTTTTTAACAAAGAAATGCATCTTGTTAGAAGCCTAGATTTACGTTCTGAACATTTATTTAGGGATGAAGGAAAGTACTCCCTAACAAGTAACGTGCTCAATAAAAAAACAAACTCATTAAAGAACAAATTATTACAAACAATTGCTCACCAATACTATCCAATTCTTATTTATCCAAGAAAATTTGTCATTTATTATGTGAACATGTGAATATATGGCAAGCATAAACCTTGCGTTTATTTTTTGAAACCAAATTGTATGCGGGGTAAATTTGACACTTCAATAGTGTATACTCCAATTGATACAAGTAGTTAGAGAACTCTTCATTTACTGATGCAATTAATTACCTTTACAAGTTAAAAATGGTGTGTACATTTTTAGCTCATTTAATATGCTTTTTCTTGTGCCCCAGGGGCAACCGTTAGCATTTGTCATTTGCCTAATCTAACAAGAAGTTTTTTATGAATTGGGGGATGGTGCTGTGTAGTGGTGTGCGCAACACGTGTTGCACATCTCCGAGTTGTCGGATTATTTATTCGACAGTTCGGATCTCATCTCGGCAATGAACAGCTCTTGATCGTTGGTTGCCGAGATGAGATTCGAGCCATCGAATGCACGATCCGACGGTTTGGAGGTGCGCAGCACTGTGCTGTGCACCTCACTGCACAGCACCAACCATTTTTTTATAGGGGGAGAATAATTTTCACCTCCTTTTAATATATCCACACTCATTTTTTTTTTGGTTTTTTAACAAAAAAACTAAATACTTGTAACACTAAAAAATAAGTAGTAAAAATGAAAGTCTGAATAATATTAAAAGAGAAGTGTGAAAATCACTCCTCTTTTAAAGTCATCATTTTCCTATGCTTTTGAGCAATGCTACATGGTAGCGGGGATTACAAAGTCACTACAGGATGTAGTTAGTCATTTCAACTGTTCAACATAGTTTTTAATGATCTAAACTTAAAAATAACTCTTCAACGGAAAAATTGTTTTTAAATCTAGACGTTGATTCTTGATATAGACGACAGATATGATTCACTACACTCCTATAGTAATTTGCTCATTACAAGATCTCCAGATCTAATGCTACGTACACACCACATGTATTTTGAGAACGGCCCACATGTAAGTAATGGGTCTCACATGTATGTGAGATGAGCGTGGTTGGATTTGTGCAAATGTGGTATGTACCAATCGTTTATGTATGCTTCTTCTTCTTCTTCTTTTTAACGAAATAACATTCATTATTGAGGAGGAATGAAAATGTGACCATACTTCTATGATTCCAACTTTTGGAAGCGACAACAAAAGGAATGTGTTGTCATACTTCCACAATCCCTGTGTTTGGAAGATAATTGGAATGTGATTTCCGATGACACATCCAATCAGAAATCATATTTCTAAATTGAGTGGAAATTCGATCTTTCCCTTACCCCACGGTAATGTAATGTTGACTTTGGTAAATTTCTAAAATAACTGTATCTTGTATAAGATTACTAAATCAATACAAACACCTGGATGAAATTGTTTGAATTATTATATTCCTAGGAATTTAATTCCCTAGTAATTAGAGGAATTTAATTCCTAATAATCACATTTTTATTCCTACTTAGGATTCCAGTCATCCAAACATAGGTTTGTTTAACGGCTCGACGGTGAATTTCATTTTGGGAATTGATTTTTACACTCCCCTTTTATCCAAATGCACTCCCCTTTTTTTTGTAAGAAGAGTGTGAAAATCATTTTAGATATTCAAAAGAACTCATGTCACTATCACCTAGACACGATCATTAGACTCTATTAAGCATATTGCTAAGCATCAGAGTAGTGTCATGGCGGGTGGCTTTCGCCACAATATAGAAGCTAGTTCGAGCTGATGACGAAAATGTGGACAATTAGAGATAGCCTGAATATCACTCAATGCGCTGATATGCCTTTGCGAATGATGCTTCAATATCAGTGATAGAGATGCATATCTATCTTTATACACGTATTCTTTTATGTATTTTAGTAATTTATTTCATGCAGACGTTATTGGAAAAAATATCTCAGGGAAGTACTATTTTAATTTAAGTAAATGCAAGTTTCCATTTTATCGGCTTCACTTAATGCAAGTTCCGATTTATACCCAAAAAAAGGAAGGATAGTGTCAATCAAACGTGAGGAGATAGATAACCCAACTACTCAAAAACTCAATCAAAAAAGCATGAGTTTAGCTACAAAATACTGTAATTAGCACAGACAAAGAATAGACAATAAAATAGAATACAAAACAGAATAAAAAAACTTATTTACGGAGGGTTTCGTAAATAAGTTGTTACGGAGCCAATTTTGGCCGTCCAAAAGTATTTTGAACGGTTCAGATTAAAAATAAATTATTTCTGGTCAGAAATATTTAGAGAAAAGTCCACTTTCACCCCCTGTGGTTATCGCCATGTGCGGATACCCCCCTTGTGGTTTAAAACTGACCACATAACCTACCTGTGGTTTTGAAAATGTGCGGATAGACCCCCTACCGTCATGTTTTCCATCCATTTTAACGGACACAACATTAAAAGACCGTTATACCCTCATCACGTCCCTTGATTCTTCTTCTTTTTTAAATCTAACCACACTATCCTGTGTACCAAAAATTAAATCCAAACCGTTGATATTGTAAATTTTGGCGAGTACTACGTCTATGCCAAAATTCAAGTCAATCAAAAAATGAAAAGCTCATGGTCAAATCGATTTTGTTATGAAATTAAAATTTCAAATTTGAATTTACTAAAAATTAGATCACTGGGTTATTGATACCTGATCGAGATGATTTTTTTACAGAGATACTCTATTCTTTATTTAATACATTATGAACGACTCAGATTACATTCTAGAGATGTGTGAGATACACCTCTGTTAATATGGATGGAAAACATGACGGCAAGGGATCTATCCGCACATGTAACGCCCCTAATTTTAGGTACGTTAATAAAGGAAATTTATTACA
>BPLS01000135.1:913734-1016416 GCA_019656275.1 Rhododendron kiyosumense
CTAACAAGATAGTTAGATGCTAACTAGGCTTGCTAAGTAGGACTAAAGCGAAAGAATTGAAACTTCAGGGACCAAAGTGCAATTATGGCAAAATTCAAGAATTTACGAAATTCAAGCGATTAAAATAAATAACTCGAATAAATAAAATAACTTTTATTCCTTGAAATTCAGAGTTATTACAGCACATTTTCAAAACCACAGGTAGGTTATGTGGTCAGTTTTAAATCACAAGGGGGGTATCCGCACATCGCGATAACCACAGGGGGTGAAAGTGGACTTTCCTCAAATATTTATTACCGGCCAAAATTTTAAAATGTATCTCAACCATTGATTGCCCAAACGAATGAATGAGATCCGGTGACTCCATAAATAACCTATTTACAGTGGCTCTGTGAATAAATTTCTCTCACGAATAGAATACCCAAAGGCGGCTCAATATTTTGTTGTCTTTTTTACCATATGTCCTCCCAGATTTCCTCCCTATGCTGTCTCGTTCAGCTAAATAAGTCAAGTGGCTTATTTTTTTGTCTTTATTCAAATTTTTTTCGTATCACTTGGCTTATTGTTAATTTTTTGGGGATTATTGCATCCTCACGACAAGAGGAATCTAAAAAGTAAAATTTTTTGATCAAAATCCAATTTTTTTGAATAAATATGAAAAAATGGGCTTATTGGCTTATTTTCGTCTTTATTCAAAAAAAATTGGATTTCAGTTAAAAAAAATTTACTCTTTAGATTCCTCTTGTCGTGAGAATGCAATAATCCCCAAAAAATTGACAATAAGCTAAGTAATAATTTTTTTTTTTGAATAAAGACAAAAAAATAAGCCACTTAACTTATTTAGCTAAATGGTCGAATTAATGTATGTAGAACTAGAGCCTCTCCGTAGGTCATTTATTCGCTTTCTCTGCCCAAGACTTCAATTGCACATTAATAATAATTCCAACGTATGAGAGCATCCACACTAATAAATGCCATTTTTTCATTTTCAGCCTTATTTTTGGATAATGGATAATGTCATTCCAAAAAGAAGGCAAATGGAAGCCGGGCCGGGAGCGGGGAAGCACGGAAATATAGAAGCTCCCAAGGTTAGAATCATGTAAAGAACTCATATATATATATATATAATATGATGCAAATAATGTAGCATAGAATATACACTTTAAAAGTACAATTATTTTAGAGAGAAAATATGTCCCAAGTCCACCATAAATTAATAAAAAAAAAAAGGGTTAGTGTTACAATATATAATTTTTCTTTTCAATAAATAATGACTTGGCGTAGATATATGGAG
Source organism: Rhododendron kiyosumense (assembly GCA_019656275.1). Classification (NCBI taxonomy): domain Eukaryota; kingdom Viridiplantae; phylum Streptophyta; class Magnoliopsida; order Ericales; family Ericaceae; genus Rhododendron; species Rhododendron kiyosumense. Next base: position 915,029 of record BPLS01000135.1, read on the forward strand.
AAATTCTTGGTTGCTTCCCTGCGCCCACATCCGGACCATCCAAGAATGTAATTGACGGTCTGGATTGAAACACATTTTTCCTTCTTTTTTTTTTAAATTCCGTTTGGTACTTTTGAAACATATTTTCCTTCATTTTTTTTAAAAATTCGTTCGGTCCTTTGAATATGGACAGTCAATTACATTTTTGGACGGTCCGGATGTGCGCAAAGGGTACAATGTTAGCCGCACCCTATTTGCATCCAAGAATTTCTCAAATATATGAGTTCATTATGTAACGCCCCGATTTTTGAGAACATTAATTTAATAAATTTCTAACATTTATTAAATAGAAATGAATATAAGGTCATTACAAAGTCCAAAAATCCATAAATTCAAATTACATCTATTTAACAGATAGGGGTAGGCACTAAGGTAATCTACTTTTCGTATCCTTCTTCCTTCTCAGCAAGTCTCTGATCAGCACCGTACTCTTCTAATGGATGGTACTACAAGTGGCACCGTGAGCAATTAAGCTCAATAGCTAACTCCTACCCCAATGTCCCATACCTTAGCAAAAATAATATATAATGTTGCAAAGTATAACTCAAAAATTTAACAGTTCAACATATAAATAACAATTCAACAAAAGTGTCAATGTCTCTTCAGAGTCAACGCAGCTTATCGTAATTTGTGTCATCATTTTATCAGTATCGATTTCACTTTCCATTTTATTTGTTAGAGCACTGGTTCCGCTAACTATCTTTCAGATTTCATCGAGCTCCCAAGCTAAACTCAAATTTTTCACCCAAAAGCACTAATTCCGTTAACCGTCTCTTTGAGATTCCTTCAAGGTCTCAGTCTCATTCATTTCATTGGCTCTTTCACCAATTTCACACAACACTAGTTCCGCTAACCATCCTTTCAGATTCCATCGGGCTCCTAGGTCACACACACACCTGAGCCATAATTCCGCTAACCATTTCAGATTTCATCGGGTTCTCATGCTCACACATGCACACTTGAATCATGATTCTACTAACAATTCTTTCAGATTCTATCGGGCTCTCAAACTCACACAATTATTAATCATTTCACATTCCGTTTTCTCATTACTTTTCATATTTTATTTCTCGTTTTTCGTGTCTCGTAAACATGCATCATTTTCTCGCGTTTCTCATAAATAAAATCATGCAATGACAATAATAAATTTCAGTCATGCATTTCTATGCATCAATAAAATTTTAACAGCATACCTAACAATTCTGTCGAAAATTCCTAATGGCACATTATGAAGGTCATCATATAATATTAGTTGAATTTTAAAAGCTTCATGTCCATAAGAGAACCCCTGCTCTTCTATTATTATTATTTTTATCGGCGCACTTGCGAAAATTTCAACTGATGGTGTTCAAAATTTCCAATTCATGCTTTTCTAAAACTGGGATTCAAACTAAAATTCTCTCTCTCTCATTTCTAATTTCCAGGTGATTCTATACATTTTTTTTTAATAGCAATTACCACAAGAGCCTAGTTTCGACATTTTAACAAAATTTACATCGAAGATATATTTAGGTAAGTAGATAAGAGATTTCTACCTTGCGATCGATAATAACGGTATTCATCATTTAATGACTAACATCAATATACTAATCTTTAACATGCGACATCATAAAAAATTTAATTTCAATATTTAATCATATAGCACATCCACATTATACTTAGGTGAGCAGGTATGAAATTTCTACCGTTCTTCTTGGCGGTAGAGGGTTACGGATTCGTTTAGTCAAAAAATGAACAGAGTGACGTCGGCACGTCGCCTCGGTTGAAATTTGATAAAAAGAAAAATAGTTTTCTTTTTACTACGAACCCGAACAACTTTTAGAATTTTGGAATTGAAAGATCGAATGGTGGTTTTGAGTGATGGTGGAAAGGCGACAATTTGGGGTGTGCTTGAACTCAATTCTTTTTCCTTTTTTTTTTTTACAGCCGAATTTACTCTCTCTGTTTCTTTCTCTCAAGAACAAGAACAATGGGATGAAGATGTGGCGTGAAGGGTTGTATGATGCAAGAGAACAAACCCAATCCAATCTTTTCTCTCTCTCAGCACATGTCTCTTCCTCATTTTGAGGTATGTTGTTCCTGGTTAGGTCTAGGTCTAGGTCTAGGTCTAGGTCTAGGTATATCACTCTTCAGTTCTGTAAATTGTAGCCCCACTTTTTAAATTTCTTTCTTTATTTAATTATTTTTATTTTATTTAATTCCTATAAATACACACTTTCTATATTAAAAAATATAATTCAAAAATTAAGTGCTTTAATTTTCAATTCAGTTGAACCGGGGGCGAAGATCGTATTTTTTTTATCATTTTATTCTAAATTGTCATAATGAATTTTTTGCTGTAAAGCCTTTCAACAAACATCCTAAGACTCATTATTTAATTTCAAGACTCTCTTAGGGTGTCTATTGAAAGGTGTTGGAGCCAAAAATTTATTACGACCATTTAGGATGAAATGATCAGAAAAATAATATCTTTGCACCGGTTCAAACAAATTGCAAATTGAAATACTTATTTTTTTAACTATATTTTTTAATATGTATATAGGAAAAAAAAAAAAACAGTTAGATTCATGCTTAGAGTGTGAATAAAAGACAAGTATCAAAAATATTGATTCGTGTGCCAAGATAAGGCAGCTATAACGACCCTATTTTTTTTTTTTTTGCCGTAATTTTTTATTTTTTGATTAAAAATTCATATTCTGAATTTTTAAACTAACTAGTATCTATCAATAATTTCTTTTACCCATATGTTATAATGATCCGAAAATTTTAATGAGTTAAATTATAATTTTATACAAAAAATTATTTCTTTATTAAGTTAGTTAAGTGATTATAATTTGTACTATATATTAGTTTAAACCGTATTGTTTAAAATTCCATATATGTGTGTGTGGTGTGCCACATGTATCCTAACATATTTGATCACCTCCCTCATTCAATTACAACAAATTAATTTGGCTGCTCTTCCCCCCCCCCGCTCTCTCTCTCTCTCTCTCTTACTTGCTCACTCTCTTACTTGTTCCCCACACCAAGCCAAACATCCCCCATTTCTATTTTTTCGGCTAACTTGTTTTTTAATCTTATCCAAGCATTCAATTGCCACCCTTATCCTCTCTCCCTCCTTGCACCCCACTACACTCATCTCTATAAATACCTTTCTCCCTCTCCAAAATTCAGAGCTCAAAAAAAAAAGGGGGAGAAAGCTCGGAAATTCCGTTCATGGAGGAAACTAGTGGTTTTTTTTCGGATTTTGCCCCACACCCATCACCAAACCGAGCTACACACCTCTAGAATGTTCCTCGGCATCATCGGCTCATCCTCCACTCACCTAGAATAGTCTCTGAAGTTCCCAGCCGCTGTAATCTTTTCCGTGAGTCCAAAACCGTCCGGTAATGGTATTTCGCGTCTCGGCCAATTTCGAGGTATTGTAATCCCTCTCCTACCTTCTCCCAACTATATTGAGTGATTACGTATGGAGTTTATGTTGCGGAATGAAAGAAATCGATCCCGACGTTGCGTTGCCGGAACTGGCCATCTTCCTCTGTTTTGCCGGCTGCAATCAGTATACCAACGAACTGGGATTTGAAAATTGGGTTAAAAATTACACTTTAGCCCTTTTAGTTTAATTGGTGTAATAAGTTTGGCCCATATGCATGGATAACTTGTTAACATTGACCCTGAAGTTGTTAAGTTTATACTTCGGTCCTAAATGTTAATAATACAGGTTTTATAAATTACAATCAATACCCGGAGGCGATTCGGAGGCGATTAAGTGTAATGTTCGGCCCTATAGTTGGTATGAACAAAAAAATGTTTTATGATTGTATTGTTTTAGCTAATATTTTATAAGTAATAATAATAATGTTTATTAAATAAAGATTTCCTGTATTAAAATTAACTTATTGGCTATACAAGATTATGGGGAACGGCATATTCAAAAGAAAAGGGATTATGTGTTTGTCTCGCTCATTATTTATTTCAATTATCATTTTGATTACTTGTTTATTATTCCGATACTTGATTTGTATGCTAGATTGGACTTTAGAAACATGGTGGTGGTATGCGAATAGAATTCACTTAGATAATGCTAGGTAATGGATAAATTGGAAAGTTTTATTTTTAGATTGTCGGCAGGCGTGATTTGAGATGTGATGAGATTTATGATGAGAATGAAACTAGCGGGAGTCCAGTGATGAATTGATAGACTGGCAGGAGTCCAGTGGTGATTGTGAAGTAGTATATAAGATAAGCGAACCCTAGTCATGATTCAGACATGATAAGCTTACCTCTTTGTTGTAGTTATTAGAATGCATACTCGGTATATGACTTAGGTGTATCTGCGACAGCAAAAGGAAGTGACCTCATGGGACCGAGTATGGCTAACGGTTAGGGAGGAAAGATACCGCGGGAGAGATTTTAGATTACATGTTCAGTTAATGGATAGTAATAAACCGGTTTATGTGGAAAAGCTCTGTTTTACTTTTTCGCATTACTATTATCCTGTTGTTCGCTAGCTGTAAAGTAAAAGGGGCAGTTGGGTTGGATTATTCTAATGGGTGATTTATCACTCACGGATACGTCTGTATCCTGGCAAATCGTTTGCTTCGGCGATCAATTTGCCAGATGGCGCAGGATTAAATGGAGGTGATTCAATGATGGTGCAGTTTGATATGAAAAGAATATCAGGAACGAAGATCGAGTATGCTTGGAATCTGTATCAAGCCTAGAGTCGGCTCTGAAGTTAATGTATTTTGAATCACTAAATCTATCTTAAGTTTGTAATAGATAAAATTTATTTTAGAAAATTATATTTATTTAGCAAATTTTCTTAAGATATTATTTTATTTTGATCCCGAAAAATCGGGGCGTTACAGCAGCGATCGGCTGGTCCAAAAATGTTGATTCCTGTGCCAAAAATGTTATTTCTGAAGGCTATAAAAGGAGGACTTTGTGTTTCAACTATATTTTTTAACTAAAAAACATAATTTTTAACTATATTTTTAATATATAAATGGTGTAAAAAAATAAGTGTTTCAAATTTCAATCTGTTTGAACCGGTACAAAGATATTATTTTTCTGACCATTTTATCCTAAATGGTTGTAGTAAATTTTTGACTCTAAGACCTTTCAACGAACACCCTAAGATTTCTTATTTAGTTTTAGAGTTCTCTTAGTGTGTCCATTGAAAGGTCTTAGAGCGAAAAATTTATTACAACAGTTTAGGATGAAATGATCAGAAAAATAACATCTTTGCACCGGTTCAGAAGGATTGAAAATTGGAATACTTATTTTTGTAACTATATTTTTTAATCTGTAAAGGATAAAAAAAAACAGTCGGATAAATATGATCAATTGGAATACTTTTTTTTTCTCTCAATTACTTTACAAAGCCTAAAAATAGACTTAAACATATTAATTGTCTTACAAGTAGTCTTTCCTAGATTTTCTAGGTATACATGCATACTAGTCTATATAATTATATAGTCTTGCAACTAGGATAGAATGACAAGAGAGGGGAAGGCTTTAGCATGCTTAAAAGTGGAGATAAATGGGAAAAGAAACAAATAAAAGACAACAATTGAAAATTTAAAAAAAGGGGAAAAAAAAGATTAAAACTAGAAAGAAAGAAAAGAAAATAAAGAGAAAAAAGAAGGAAAAAAATTCAAACCGAAAAGAAAGAAAAGAAAATAAAGAGGAAAAAAAAGGGGGCAAACTGGAAAGAGAGGGGGGGGGGGGGGGGGGGGTGGGGGGCGCACCTATCTTTAGTTCTTTGTCAAATTACTACGACTGAATACACGTACTTTCTCCTCCTTTTTTTCCCCTTCCCTTTAATATTTTCTTTTTATTAGCGTTTTTTCCCACTTTAACTACAGGCAACATTCTCCCTTTTTTGCCTTTCAGATTAATAAAACCCCCTCCCTTTTATCAAAAAAAAAAAAAAAAACTACAGGCAACATTCTCCCCTTCTTTTTCCGCTTCACTTCAGACCATCTTTCCCAATTTTTTTCACAAACTCCAAACCACACTATGAACTCAAAAAGGTGCAGGAGCATTTTTTTCTAATTGATTTTGACACTTCACTTTATAATTCCAATATTTGTCAAAATACAAGGTATTTTAAAAACTAACATGGGGATTCTGGCTTTATTTTTTTGTAATGAATTCTGGCTTATGACACATTGTAAAATTGACAACTAAACACCCAAATATAAAAATACAAAATGCAAAAATCAAATTCCCAAACACTCTAAAAAAATGGTATTTCGTTTCAAAATTATGGTCTACCAACAAAATATACATCAGTGAACCCCAAGTGGTTGACTTGTGACATAGGAATTTGGTCTTATGTTTGAAACCTCGCCAAGTGCTACCAACTCCTTTGAAGCTAACCCATACACAATTTTGCTTAGACTTTCATTGGACTCCCAACAAATAGGCAATGAAATTGACCCCCATAATTAGTCAAAGTGTGCATGAACTGACCTATATATATATATATAGAGTTAGGTTCCGGTGAGGGATCCCTTATTTTTTTTAAATGAGGGACTCCCATTCCCGATTGAATTTCGATGATCCGAGCCGCTCAAAGTGATCAGAACGTGATTTTAAGGGTCCTTGCGAGAAATTAGCAAAAAAAATGACCAGAAAGGGCTTCATCCGAGCAGGTTTCATTGAACGGTTCAAAAAAAAAAGCTCGGATGAAGCCCTTCCCGGTCATTTTTTTTGCTGATTTTTCGCGAGTACCCTTAAAATCACGTTCTGCACACGTTGAGCGGCTCGAATTTTCAAAATTTGATCGGGAAATGAAAGTCCCTCATTTTAAAAAAATGAGGGATCCCTCACTTGAAAATTCCTTTATATATATATATATATATATATCAGTGCATTTGGATTTTTTCATGCCAATTTAAATATTTTAATTAATTTTTAAATTGATGCGAATAAATTCAAAATGGGAATATACAGAATAGATTTTTTATTTAAACTTATTTTTTTTGTAGTGGACAACAATTTTACGAAGATGACATGGCATCATTTGATTGGCAAGAAATTTGTTTTTACAAAATTAATAGGTGAAACAAGTAGATGGGAGGCTTTTGCGAGGAAAAAAAAAGGGTTAGAGCTTAAGGTCAAAATGGGCATTTTGATGAAGATACAATACTACACGACTGACATTTGAAAAACAGAGTACAACTTTACACGTGGGTGTTTTTTGTTGTAACAACCGTCAATCCAAATTTTCCGTACGATACCCATTGGGCAGCACGTAACCCGACCCATGATAAAATTGAAACGATACGGAGAAGATTAACATTGCCCCTGCGCAAGGATGACACGTACAAATTGAGAAATGGTCCAAATTTTGTTGACCTTTTTGCCCCTACACCTCAACCTTAGATTACCATAATACCCCCGGGATTCTTCTTCTTTCCTTGTTATAGCCCCTTCCGGCGGGTGCACCTGATCCGTTCTCCTCCTTCCAATTTTCTGCTGGATTTCAGATTCTAGGGTTTCTAGACTATAATTTACAAGTTCTATATGTATTGAAATCTTTCACCTACCTAATTTCTAAAAGCAAATAAGGGGGAATATTGTCACTACAAAAAAGTATTACAAACATTTATGGCTAGTTTAGAAAATAATAATAAAAAATAATATTTTTTGAGTACTCGTAAATACAATTCATACATTAAGATATAATATTAATTAAATTGATTTTAGCACTTCAAAAATTGATGATTGGGCTCCAAAACGACGTCTTTTTGTGTATCAATACAGTTCAAATTTGAAACTCCTCTGTTAATTTTCAGAGCGTCAAAATCACAATCCTATTAATTACACATAAACTATTGTACAAGGACACCCATTGACGGGACCGTAGACAACAAATTATTATGCAATCGAATCTAGACTGATAATGAAGGATATTGACCCGTACCAAAAGCGACAAGTCAAAAAGCGAAAACGGCCTTTTGGATTTCCAATGAGAGCACAATCCTTCCTAACCAAGTCTCTCTCTCTCTCTCTCTCTCTCTCTCTCTCTCTCTACATAATAATATAGTAGTACTCCGCTGATGATGCGGTGAGGGTATCCCAGCAGGCAGCAGTCCAGAATCTTCTCCATTTTGTTACACTCCCATTTTCGCGTATGGCAACCTTACAAGAACCCATCTCCGACCCCCAATTCGTCGACGATTTCTACTTCTCCGCCCTCTCCCACTCCGCCGAAGACCACCAACTCTTCCCCATCTCCGACTCTACATACGCCGAAGAGCTCCAATTCCAAGAATCCCTTATGTCCTCCCTCATCACCCCCCAACCCGCCGGCGCCACTCCGCCCCAATCAAACGACGACGAACCCACCACCACCACCACCGAGCCCGGCGAGTCCTCCACCTCCTTCTGCGAAATCTGCGCCGACAAGAAAGACCCCGGCGACATGCTCCTCATCAAATCCTGCTCCCACTCCTTCTGCTCCGACTGCGTGTCCAAGCACGTCACCGCCAGGATCCAGTCCAACACCACCCTGGTCCCCTGCCCCGCCCTCGACTGCGGCATCGCGCTCGAGTTCGTCGACGTCGGGGCCATCGTCCCGCCTGCCGTGGCGGCGAGGTGGGACGAGATGCTGTGCGAGGCGCTTATCCCGGCGTCGGAGAAGTTTTACTGCCCGTTCAAGGACTGCTCGGCGATGATGCTGATGGAGGAAGGGGTTTTGATCAGGGAGAGCGAGTGCCCGGTGTGTCATAGGTTGTTCTGCGCGAGTTGTTACGTGGGGTGGCATGCGGGGATTGAGTGCGAGGAGTTTGTGAAGTTGAACGAAGATGAGAGAGGCAGGGAGGATTTGCTGGTGAGGGAGATGGCCAAGAGCCAGAGCTGGATGAGGTGCCCTCATTGCAAGTTTTATGTTGAGAAAACTGAAGGGTGTTTGCATATAAATTGCAGGTATTGTGTTCTTCCTTTCTGGAATTGGGTCTTTGTCCTTAATTTGGACTCGGTCAGACATTCTAAATCTGGATTGTCCATTGCTGTAGTTAATGGATGATTACCGATTTGGACCGGCCGAGTCCAAATGCGAACCCTGTTTTTTTGTATGACTTGCAGGTAAAGTGCTTTTTCAGGAATTGGATCATCCCCAATCCTTATTTTGGACTGGACGGGACAGTCCAAATCTAGATCACTGCAATGCTGCTACGGATTTGCTCAGAGTCTCTAAGCAAATCCGAATCATTCATTGCAGCAATGGACGATGCATACCTTCCAAACCCGCCTTTCTATGTGTTTTTCCAAAAGTCTTTCTACTATTTAATGTGAGGTTTCATCTGTTTGAGCATCAAATTAATTGTCTATCCAACGAATCACGTGTCTGGTGTTTGATTATTAACACTTCTACATTCTGTTAATTAAATAGTCATGGGTGTGAAATATGCAACTCACCCCGTGTGATATTTTTAATCCCATTATTCATGAGATTGGATACTGCATAAATTTGTTATATATCATTTGCTATTAGTTCCGGCAAACAAATGGGTCGTTAGTATTTTATGTCAGACAATGTGAGTTTCGGCATTAGGCAACTTCGAGATATTTTCCCAATAAGGAAAAAACCTCTACTAGAAGTGATCAAACATATGCGAAACATATATTTGTATATTTAGGTGAACCTGGATTTCGTCTTTGGAATTTGAAGGATTTTCTGAAATGGGAAAAAGACAAGAAAGAAATAAGGATGTCAACCGAGTAGAATAAATGACCAATTTGAAGAGGGAGTGAAATGGAAAGGATGGCTTACATTAGAGAAAGGGATATGAAAAGACACGAGGAAAAGATAAGAAATGGGAAATGGGAACTATGAAAAAATAGAAAGGGAGTGAAAAGAAGACAGAAGAGTGAGAGCAAGTACTTACCCAAAAACATAGTGCGAGCAACTGAAAGAGATAGTTGGAGAGAGACAAGAAAGAGTGAAATAGATAGCAATAAAACACCATTGTTGTCTAAGTTTGGGGCAAAACTTGTGGACCTCAGATCAATGGTCTCTATGTCCTCTTGCATCGTATTGGTTCATTGGTTTATCCGTGTCATTGAAAGTTTACCCCATAAAAAAATAAATTCTGATGTGTAGAAGCATGAGGCGCTAGGTGATATGGATTCAGAGTTTTAGGAGCAAATTGGAATTCCTTTTGGGGCAAATTGACATAATAGTATTTTGGAATAACTCAGTAGGGTCAGTTACCATTTCCTCTCCTATATAAACCCCTGGCTTGTAAGGAAAACCCTTATCCACCCGGCCAACCTTTCATCTTTTTATTATTTCAATTGTTACTGAACCTATACTACTACTAGATGGTCTTGCTTGAATGTTTGCCGGCTTGTTCCAGGCTTCCAGCTTAGCCTTGAATCATAAAGTATTTTTTGTAGCCTATACATAATTGGGTAGGACTTGGTATGGGCTATTTCCTTATATGACTCTGCTGTGGAGTATGAGCCCTTTCCCACCTGCTCCATTTGGGGAAAGTAGTGCAACAGATAATTGGAATTTTCAACTAGGACATTCAAGTTTGTTATGGCTTTGGTTGCAGGTGCGGATTCCAATTCTGCTATGCCTGTGGAGCGACTTGGAGCCAATATCATGGCGGTTGTCGGCCGTGATCATCAGTGTAGGTAGTTAATCTGAAGTTATCTATTTGAGGCCCAATGTCTCTTTTGAGTTGGCTTTGGTTGTCTATTGTGGTTGAGAAATTATTTAACACTGGTGTGTTAACATAAATGTGATAGGACTATGTCAGTATGGGTAACCATGATGTATTTGTATGATTCAAATGTATTATACCAGAAGAACTTAATTAAGGACATATATTGAATGGATTTGCCTCTAAGTTTCATGTAGATTCTATCAACTGGTAAGTAATGTGCAGAATGCAACTAATGCTGCCGCGTTTCTTAATATTCGCATTACAGTTCTCTGTTTCTCAGTGTGTAACCAGCCAATAATTTGCCATGGCCAAGTAACAAATTCATACCTTTCACAACAATTTCCTTTTGCAATACTTCATAGAGGAATTATCTTTCATTAACACTCCTAGTCTTTTTTGTTTGTTGAAACGTTCAAAATACTTGCCTCATTCCCTGATTTTCTGCCACATTTCTTTATTTTCAAGCTGCAGTTTTCTTTTTCTCAGTGCGAAAAGAATTGTTCTGCCCAACATAGAAAAAATTATGAATTGTGAATAGAAAGGTGAAGGCTATAGATACCGGTCAGAGGCTATAGAGGAGTTGGCTGATTGGTGTCTTTGCCTTCTGTGAAGAACTTTGCCTTTTTATCAATATTGTAATCGTGAAAGAGCTCATCTTCTCTGAATTACGGCTGATCTGGGATCACTAGCTAGTGGTTTGGTCTTCCCAGTGGGGAATTATTGGCATCACTCATTTATACTACGAGTTTTCAGAGCCAACAATCAATTGTTGCTGCTGCATTATTAATGCTGACTACTATTTACATGAATTGGTTCACTTCTGTTACTAGGAACACATGTTGCTTGTACGACTCTCTTTCATTTTTTCTAAACGATCTTAAGCTGTATTTGAATCCATTATCTTGGGAAAGGGAATGTAAGGGAAATCAAGTTACTTATACAAATACATTTTTCAGGATGATGAAAATAAAATTTAGCTTTTTTTACAGATGAATTCTGCTTCTCATTTTCCTTGCCCAACCAAAAAAAGAAGAAGTAAGAGAATAAAACTTCTTTCACATTTTTTCCCCCACCTTTCATATTCAGGCATTGCATTTTTTTAAAGTTATTTAGTAATGTATTTCTGTTCAACTACTTAACAATCGTACCGAATTCAGGATGTTGGATTGGAGGTGTTGAAAATTTTGGACATAGACTTCTCAACAGAAGAAAGTATGAAAGCTTGCTGTCTTTTTTCCCAAAGGTAACGTCTTCACAGCAAAACTGTTAGTAATGTCAGTGTTTCTCCGCAATCCTTGTCTTTCCATGAAAGCTCGAACTCAGGGATTCCTTGTCTAGTTTTGAAGATTCAAGCATACGTCAAGAGTTCTTAAGTTATGTTGAGAAATTCTTCGCTTAATACAGTACATTGTGTTTTGGTGTATGATATGTTACATGGGCTTAGTTTTGTGATTAAACAACATACGTGTGCATCAATTGTTTCCGCCCTTCTGCTGAATATGCATTTACAGCTTTCCTTACTGATTCTGTTTTCCCTCAAAGTGGCTTCTTAGTTTTTGGGATCAAGTATTCCCTAATGAACTAATCCACTAGCAGTTTTGGTGATTTTCTGACTACTTTGAGTTGAACATACATTATCTTCTTTCCAATTCTTATCCAATCCCTTGGTAACCTTGAATGACTAATACCCCGCAGTTCGTTAATAACGTATTGGATCTGATTATACAATATAAAGAAGAGGACTGAATTGACAGAACTGTGGAAGTATCGAAGAAAAATGGAATGAATGTTGAGAAACGCGTGCTTATACAAAATTTGGGATTATGGAAATTCTTTTCAAGGCTACACACCTGCTTTGATGGGATCTGGCATTTATACTGAAGGCTATTGAGGTTTTTGGGACTCTTTTGGTGTCTTCCCCCCTCTAATTCCTATTTGAGTTAGCTAGTCGAAACGTTTTTGGGTCCTTATCTTTCTTCTTGTTTTATGTTCGAAAGTTTTACACTGAATGAACAGAAAATGGTTGAAACCTTATCCCGTAGTTCTTAACTGAATCCTCAAGTTTGCCTATGAATCACTTCTGATGATATGGTATTGCTGAGCATTTAGCATCTGAAACATGAAATACCTTGCTTGACCAAACCCTAGTTGCGGGATGCTTGTGTGCTGAGTTGTCTTCTATGTTGTAAGATTTGTGCAGAAGTCGGATCTAATTCCCCTTGTCCAACTAAAAGTAGCCTATAAAAGGCAACCTAGTTTGGTTCTATGCATCAAGTTGCAGAGTATATGTTCTGAAACATCAATTACACCACTATCTTTCCTTTGTGCATACCTGGATAGTAAGTGCACAATTACCAGGTATGTTAGGTTTCAATCCAATGAACGGATTAGGTATGTTAGCTTTCCAAAATACCCGCTTTAGACAAAGTTTTGAAAACTATTTTTTGTTAGGCTTCCGTATCAGGAGCCTCTTTGATATGAAGTTATAAACAGTGAGGTGATGGGTAAATTATGAAGCATACCTGAAAAAAGGTTTGGATGGGAAGGCCAAGCAATAATGGTAAGTCTTGTTTGGGGTTCTTACTGGTTTCAAGTAAAAAATGGTGTGGATTGATAGAGAAAGATGCTGCCTAGCTATTTGATGTGGAAAAGTTATATACGAGTGTGATACAGTATGCTTTCTCACCATATATAAATCAACGAAGTGTTTCAGCAAATGAGGTATTCATGTATGGTGGTGGCCACAAACTGATGTGGAAGTTGACCTAGTTTTAATAATTCAGAATCCCACAATTGACCATGGTTCGATTCTTGGGCCATAAAAAAGTAATTTATTTTGAATTTTCTAGTCCTGATGTGGATGGGCTGCCTTTGATCGGGCTGGGGAGAGGATAAGTTGAGGTGCACATGTGCGCCTAACCCTGACCGTCGAACCAAAGGAAAAAAAAAAAACTAATAATAATTCAAAAGGCCTACACATGTGATACCAACCATTTGGTACAAGCTAGCTAGGTCACTCATTCCTTGTAGGTTCACTTGCTCTAAGAAGGTGCCTTTTTATCTCCCCACTCATTGTGCTGATTCAGGTTAATCAGCCTAACGTACACCAAGAAAAGAAAGCTATAGGACAGGTTAATGATGTTGGCCTGACATATGTAAGAATGAGAGAATAGTTTTCACCATTGCTAATGGGAATATGCTGGAACCCATCCTGTGACATGTAGTTGCAACAAATGGAATGGTGATAAACTCTTAGGCTACTGGAGATTTACACTTTGTTACCTCGTTTACTTCAAGGTCTTAGGTTTAGTTGAGGCTGTGCAAGTTGACTCTGACACCCTATCATTAGGGAGGGAAAAAATTTGAATGAGTGATGAACCCGATGTTATCCTTCACTGTGCCGAAAGTTAGATTAGTAATCACTCTGTGTTACTTGAGTGTATCCTCTTCGTACTTTTTCGAGTCTAATTTTGTTTATCCACCTCATAGATAGGGGAACTTTACTCTCCTCTGTGGTTGGTTACGGTGGGATCTCGTCTTAAATTGGGCGTATCATGCTCTTTCACTAATCAAAAAGGTGGGTAAAATTTCACCCCTTTTTAAAGGGAGATGAACAAACTTGTTTTCCCCAACTCCAACCCAAAATGGTGTGCATGATCACTAACACTTTAATGGAGCCTGAAAACATGAGAAACACAATCATATGAATACACTACTCTCTGCTGCTTGTTGAAGTTGACAAAACACATCACTAAGGTTTCAGCCACCCCCCACAATGACCCTATTTGGCCATACATCATATGCTTTTGACTTTGTTTATTTTCATAAGGCTCAGTGTGTATACGGTAACTCTACTCTACACATGGCCAGCTTACCAAACAGAAGATGAATCATTTCGTCTGGCCATATATGGTGTTTCTTTTCTTTTGTTTGTGCCCATGGTGATTTATAGCCCGATCATGATACCACGCGGACGCGGGGTTGATATATGGTGTCCATGATTTTTTCGAGATTTGATTCTTCGATTCTCGAAGATGTTCTGGTTAAACTGGAAGATCCAAAGAGTGAATTTTCAAATATCGCTTTACTAATCACTCTCCTAATGGACTCCCTCGAGTGCGAATCCTGACTTTGCCCCTCATCTCGAGCCACTTATGTCATTGAGCAATAGGATCCTTGCAAAAATTCAAATCAAATTGATTGGTCTTTGGTGGCGTTCTTCTAAGCACTTTTTTGGCCTTTTCTTCTTGTTCTTATTCAAAAAAAATTCGTGTTTATTAATTTGAGCCTCAATTTTTTTTATCAAAAAAGTATAAAATTATAACTTTTACCCAGATATTGTTGAAAACATCCAGGATAAATTAAACGCATTTTTTTTTTGAATAAGGACAAGTTAAGAAAAAACTCGAAAAGCTTGGCGGAACTCAACCTAATTATTCATTTTCTAAGAAATGTGGTTCAATCATATGGTTAAAACAAATCGATTAAATGTTGTTTGTTTAAAAATCTGTTAATAAACCCTATTATTAGTTAGTTGAACGGTACAAATCACATCATCAATACATATGTCCCAGACGTGACCCTTTTTTTTTAAGAACACCAGTAGACGACAAGGGAAAAGGTAATGACTAGGAGGGAGGAAAACATTCATTATTGTCGAAACTATTTATAAATAAAAGGTCATTACCCAAACAAATTTGGACCGTCTAAACCACGTTTTGACGGCCAAGATGCACGCACGGACACTGAAAAATTTCTCAAAGACCTTAGTGACCCTACTCGGTTTGGGTTTTGCAGAAATTTTTTGAAAACAATGAGTGAAGAAAGAAAAAAAGAGAAAATTTATTGAAAACTGTATTCAAGAGTTTTGAAACCCCAAAAATTGGTGTTCTTTCCCATTTTCTATTTTTGCACTTACGAGTTTTAATTATTTGAGAGATTTTTGGAAGATCCTCTCGCAATCACATTCGTGTATTATGTGACTTAGCGACAAGCAAAAGCATATTTGGGAATTGGGACTCTATGTAAAAATGTCAACATGTCATTGGACAATGATTATCGAAACGAACCTTTCAAAAAATAAGTAATCGGGTAATGCATCCTTTTCACCTGTGCTCATCCTGCCCCGGCAATAGACCACGTGGACGATGATGCTACCCACACGAGCCTCAATCGCCCAAAACCTAGGTACTCTCGTGTCCCAATTTGTTTGCTAATTACAGAAATTTTCTCATTTTATTGGCTCAAAGAATTAATGAACTGTTCGGATTTTTTTGTGTGGAGCCCACTCTGAACGGTTTGAATTTTTCACATGGAACCCAAAAGTGGATTCCACGTGCCGTTGTACAACTTTGGTAGCCCATTCTTTTGGTATGAATAGTCGAACTCAATTCCTCTTTGATGATCTGAGTAGTTCAAGCCTTTCATTTTATAGGACTCTTCGAATAGAATATATATCATGCAAAAATTCAAGATGCTCATGCACCAACGTTGAAACTCTTCTAAGTTAATAAAAACAAATAGACGCACTAAAGAATATTTTGTCAAAGTTTAACTGTTCCGATCAAGTGCTTACGAATGTCTAATCAGCTTAAATATGTGTGTGGATCAAGTTCTTGTGAAACTATTAATTGACCATCCCTACAATAGACCACGTGGACGATGATGCTACCCACACGAGCCTCAATCGCCCAAAACCTAGGTACTCTCGTGTCCCAATTTGTTTGCTAATTACGGAAATTTTCTCATTTTATTGGCTCAAAGAATTAATGAACTGTTCGAATTTTTTTGTGTGGGGCCCACTCTGAACGGTTTGGATTTTTCGTATGGAATCCAAAAGTGGATTTCACGTGCCGTTGTACAACTTCGGTAGCCCATTCTTTTGGTATGAATAGTCGGACTCAATTCCTCTCTGATGATCTAAGTAGTGTATATTGTAGGGATGGTCAATTAATAGTTCCACAAGAACTTGATCCACACACATATTTAAGCTGATTAGACATTCATAAGTATTTGATTGAAACAGTTAAACTTTGACAAAATATTCTTTAGTGCATCTATTTGTTTTTATTAACTTAGAAGTGTTTCAACGTAATGGTTGTTGGTGCATGAGCATCTTGAATTTTTGCATGATATATATTTTATTCGAAGAGTCCTATAAAATGAACGGCTTGAACGAGACATTCAAGTGTGTGGACAATCCGTATCCTGCAGTCACATCCGACCAAAACGGAACTCTGAAGCTGAGTCCAATCTTCATACTTGGTACATACTCAATTAATACATGCAGGGTTATTTACATCATTTCAATAAAAGTGAAAATAACTGATTTTTTGAAATTAACAAGAACTAAAAGCACAAGCATAGAATGATAACCCTGCCAAAGCAATGCGGGATCCACTTATCAAGGACCACTTCGAATATAATGGAGTGCTCCCCACTTTTATTTTATTTTTTTCCTTTTGAGGCGGTATAAATCAACCGGGGTTAGGAGTAGTTAATAAGTTAATCTACAGAAGATTCAAAAGCTGTTTATGAAACGCCCCTGACTAGGCTCGAACCTTGGCCTATCACAAAGAAAGGATAAGAAAAATACGATTTGACTACAAGCCCTTGGGCGTGCTCCCCCACTTGTTTGATCCGTGATATTTTTTAGAGGAAAATGACACCGGCCGCCGGAGACGGGCAGATAACATGTCACATGTTTGACAACTTGTATTTTAGCCATAAGTATGAATAGCATTAGCTTCTACAGTCATTGGCATTTTTACCACTCTGTAAAGTTTAATTTTAGCTCTCAATTCCGATCGCGAGTTTTCATTGATATGATATAATTGTTACTAAGATCACATTATTACGAAGAAAGTAAATGATTTTCATGCTTCCATTTTTACAATCCACTCATTTTTTTTTTTGTCTTTATTCATATAAATTTATAATGTTGCCTTTGGATGTGTGAAAATATGTATTGAAAAAATGACAAAATAGTAAATTAATGTAGATAAAGACAAAAAGAAAAACAAAAGGAGAATGTGAATTGTGAAAAGGGGAGTGTGAAAATCACTTCGTTATATTGAATATCAATTTATTATTTCTAAAATAATAAGTGACACTTTAAACTCATAATCCTGCTACACAACACAAGTACACATGATCCAATTTTATAGGAAAACTAGTGTTAGCCCGTGCCTACGGGACTACGCATCCCAGTTGGAAGGGAATGACGGTTGTGTGATTTAGGTAAAAACTATGGGCACTTAATCGGAAAGTGGGAGGATGCACTACAGTTTTTGGATCAAATGAATCTAAGCCGTTCTAAATATCTCAAAAGAGGTAACAAAAAAAACCCCATCTTGAGGTAAATACTTTTAGACATGATCCAATCAAGTGGGATTTTTGCTCTTCAAGATTAGATGAGATGCGGGTAAATTAATCCAGGCTCTTAATTACCAAAAAAAATTGGAGTAATACTAAAACTATCACCAACAATCAACTTTGGGGTTCGGCAGAGTCTATGAAAATAAGGCATGCAAGTGTAGTAGATAGTCCGGATTCACCTGTAATAAATTGTCCAAGTAAACCCGAACCATCCATTACACTTCCCCGGCCGAACATTTTCATGTCTTGTTTTTACGAATCTTTTAACATTTTCCATCACCTTTAGAGTATTTTCAATGTTTGGAAATTTCAGATACCAAAACCGCCCATGGGTCCAACTTTTTCTTAACTCTCTCTCTCTCTCTCTCTCTCTCTCTCTCTCGTCCACTCCAACGGCTTTTTTTTACTCACACCGACAAATGGCTTTAAAGTTTAAACCCCCAATAAAATGTCAAAATTGTCTCGTCGGCGAAAAAAAGAAAGAAAGAAACCGATAAAATCGAATCCCAAAAAAAGTTAAAAGCCCACAAAGGTTACACCACGTGTCTCTTTATCTTTTTGCTACATAACTTCGGAGGACCACTCGTGTGCCGCCACGTGTCGGTCACACATATCGGGCCCCTATCTTGGACGGTTAAATACCTTCAGCTGCCCAACTCCCCCACACA
Source organism: Rhododendron kiyosumense (assembly GCA_019656275.1). Classification (NCBI taxonomy): domain Eukaryota; kingdom Viridiplantae; phylum Streptophyta; class Magnoliopsida; order Ericales; family Ericaceae; genus Rhododendron; species Rhododendron kiyosumense. The sequence goes on from BPLS01000135.1 coordinate 933,801, forward strand.
CTCTGGAGTTTCTCTAACAGAAACTTCCCCCCTTCTCTCTCTCTCTCTCTCTTGAGTTCCTTGAGGTGGGTTGTGGATTACTGGATTAGAGAGGGAAAAGGTCTGGCCGGGTTAAGGGTGATAGCTAGTCGGCTTGGAGGAGGGAATCGGGGGAGGAAGGTGAAGATACGGGTGATGGACTGGTGGCACAAGATTGTGTTTCCCGTTCGGAGAGTCTGGCTTGCTGTTGCTTCCCGAGTTAAGGCCCGCAAAAACGGTTAGCCTCTCTCTCTCTCTCTCTCTCTCTCTCTCTTGTTATCAGATATATATACACACATGTTTGTACTCGACTACTTGTCCTGTTTTGTTTGCTTCCTACAAGAACCGTGTTATTTCACCTCCAAAATAAGCTACTTCCCGTAACAAATTTTTTTTTTTTGTATCGTGCAAAAGATCTCAATACTTACTTTGACCGGTGCGAAAAATCTCGCAAAATTATTATCGAACACACCTTTTTTCCTTGAAGTAACAAAAACGAGACTTTTGTACGAAGCAAACAAAATGGGACTGATGGAGTACGTGTTTGCACACCAGATATGAATCTATGTCCAATCAAATTGCCAAAGTAGCAAAATTGAAGTGTGAAAAAACATTTGAAATTACGTTTGCCCCTGCTGCCATCTCTAAATAACGAGAGAAAAAAAAAAAGAAGCATTTTAAAATCGGGGCGGTTCAATGGACAACTATTTAGACACCTAAAAAAACACCTCAAATCTCAATCACATAGTTCCCGATCAAATTTTTATGATCCGAACCGTTCAATATGTGCAGAATATGATTTTAAGGGTGTCCGCGAGAAATTAACAAAAAAAAATGACTGGAAAGTGCTTGTTTAAAGCAGTTTTTAATTGAACCGTTCATTAAATCTAAGCTAAAAACTGCTCAGATCAAGTCCTTTGCGGTCTTTTTTTTCGCTGATTTCTCGCGGGTACCCTTAAAATCACGTTTTGATCACATTGAGCGGCTCGGATCATTAAAATTTGATCGGGAACTATGAGGTGTTTTTTTAGGTGTCTAAATAGTTGTCCATTGAACCGCCCCGTTTTAAAATTGTTCTTCTGAAAAGAAGAAAATTCGCTGGCAAAGATTGCTGTGGGTTTTCCCTCTCCTCTGTTATCCCAAAGGACCAAAAGAAAATTAAAAAAATACAAAATCTAAATGGGTATATCATCATTTTTTGGGGGGAGTTATTTATGGCTATCATCATTGAGTTATGTTTGTATGAATTACCACCATTTTTGTTTTCATTAATTCGAGGTTTTTGTGGGGAAATCCCCAAAGAACAAGTTATTGGAGAGATTTTCTGTGCAGAAAAACTTGGATATTTTTTTATTTATTTTATCTCTGACCTCGTGGAATTATGTACCCGATACATGTTTAATTCGAACCCAAGAAATTATAAACAAATATTGATTATGTGATCACCCTCAATATATAGTTCGACTGTAGTCGATGTTCATATCTGATCAAACCAATCAATTGTTTTGAAGATGGAGAAGAAAAGAAGTCGGTTGCGGTAAGAGAAAGAAAAGAATAAAGTTAACTCGTTTCCGAATGTTCTTTCTTTGATGTTCTCTTCATTGTTGCGTTGAGAAGAAGCCGATTATTGGGTCCCTTACCTTTCTTTTTGGAAATTTAGGAAGATAGGGGGGAATTTTACTGTTCTTATTAGTGGCCTAGAAAAAGAGATTATTTTGCTCTTCGACTTTACTACCATAGAAATGCAAAAGACTTGGCTCAACTTGCTTTAGAGATCACTATTGGAATATATTCCAATTTTTGAGGTGATTCAAAAGCTTAATCAAGTCAAACAGTTCAATGGTCCTCGTCCACAAAGACCCCGCACTGCTAAGATTTTTATTTTTTAAATATTTATTTCTCGTTTGACGAAACAAATCATTTTCTTAAAATACATTAGTACTTTTAATTCAAAAATAAAGTAAATACTTATTTTAGTTAGTAGAGCACATCCAAAATGTCTGGTGATTCCACCAAAAAGAAAGAATGAATGGATGAAAGGAAAAGACTGACATGTTTTTAATCAGGAAGTTAATTGTTTAAACGCAATAAATAAGGGTGCTTAACATCTTGCTATTAATAGATACCTTAAGGGGTTTGCTCAAGTGGGTGTGAGAAAGTAAATAAGTGTTCGTCCTCTATGAGATTTTGTATGCTCGAATCTCATGAAGGCCAATCATTTCAAACGTTAACTTCAAGGTCCCGAATTTAGTCGATGTGCGCGCAAATTGGTCTGGACTTCTGGTTATCTAAAATAAAAACAAAAATTATCACTAGAAGACACAAAGAAAGTGGAGTAGTAGAGGAGGAGATGAATATTTATTTGAAAAAGGATTTACCACTTTATATCTAATTAGTAGTAGTCAAAACAAATTTAAACTCAGAAATGGGCGATAAAGCTCCATGCACCAGCTTTTATACCTTTTTAAATTTGATAATTTCGTGGGTCCAAATTCCTTAATTTTAAATGGAAAAACCTACTAAAAAAAAAAAAACTTATAGATTCCATTAATGATGGATGCATCTAAATCCACTCAATGGACACAAGAAGCATGTGATGTAAAATCATGACTCGTGACTCCCTAATTAACCGGATATCATCAATTCCTTAATAATTTGATAGAAACCTTTGGACAACTTATTAGTGGAAAAATAATGTCAATAGTTTACTAGGGAAAACAAAGGAAATAGTTGTCTTCTTTCATTATATAAAATAAGAGATAAGAGATAAGAAAGATATATGTCATCCGGATAGAAGCTGGAATCTCAGAGTAGTGGAGTCAATACCTAAAAACATACCCGATCTTCTTCGTCTTTGCTAATCAGTAAATAAATGTCCTAGTAATTCGAAAGTGGGATTGATTGACCGTGGTTAATGTGCAAACGCTGTCTCGATGTTTTTGAAACATTCATAGGAATTTGTGAAATTGTGCGTAGTTATATTTTATTATATAACCGCAGAATGTATTGAAAATTGACCAACGGGTATATCTGAGGTCAAGTGGACTTACCTGGACGGGGTCAATGGGCGATCAACAAGAGGTTGGTGACCACCATTGCACTGTGGAGGGGTGTCCGCCTAAGGTCAACCCAAGAGGTTGTGCCTGCATAATTATGGCTCTGGCTTTGTCTGTCACTATTGAGTCCATAATGTTCTAGACCCAAAACCTAAGTACCATGGTCTCTATCTTGATCAACAGAAAATGAGCTAATTTTGGTGAAGAACATTTTTCAGATCAACACCAATAGCACACCAGACCACTGAAACAAGCAGAGCGTTAATATCCAGATTATTCGTACACCTTATTTCATCCAAGACACTCTTTTTTTTTTCCAGAGAAAAGGATGATTATTGGTGTGCTCCCCTGATTGTATTGTTATGGTGCAGGTGGTGGGTTGCTAAAGCTTCGAGATGATATACAGACCTGTGGATACGAGGATGTGCAGGTGATGTGGGAAATGCTCAGTAAATCAGACTTGGAAATCACCCCCAAGCGCAAGCACCGACCGATTTGGAGGGTTTTTGTGTGGTCCAACCGCAGTGCTGCCGCCGCCTCATCTTTCTCCACAACTCATGCTTCACAATAAGCGACTCTCTATTTGGGTCGATATCGTAATAATGATGTCTTGAAAATGTCCTGCAACATGAAATGGCATCACTGTTTCGCAAATTCTACAGCTGAAAACTGAAGAGGGCATGATGCAGAACTATGTGCAGATTTTGTCCGTATCAGTACGATTATATAACATGTACTTATGCGATCTCTCTTGCTGGTATAAGAGAAGTATCGCTTCGAAGAAGTCATTTGTAAATATAGCATATGGGGTAAGGGCTTCCCCACTGAGCCCAATTTTAATCAGTTTTGTGTATTTCTGTGTTACGGCACTGTTTTAATGTGCCAGTGGGTGTAAAAGTGTTTGTTCTTTTCTAGTTTCACGCCACTCTGAACAAAGGAAAAGACTGTTAAAAGGGGAAATTTAGACGAAGGATATCACCACATCAGTTTCAGGCCTGATTATTGAGAGCCGAAGGGAGGTGCCATCGACTAGTCCTAGACATTTCCAAAGTTGTAGTGGCTAAACCACGACTACGGGAAGGAGAGGACAGAATCTAGTAGAAAGACGACCAGAAAAGGAAGGAAAAGTTGCAGAGGAAGAGAGAAAAGATCCCAGATGAAAGGATTAAACATCTGAGACAGAGCAGACAAATCATATGTAATTGTAAACTCGAATACCCAAAGGGGCCACATCATAACAGCTTTTCCTTCTCTAAATGCATACTATAACTCCAGTTCTGTAAAAACCTGCTTTTGATTTCAGATTTCTCAATTGCCGTGTTCTCATCCCTCAAAAATGTTACGTGGACGCTTTAATCTATGGCAAATGCCTGTACCACAACAAATTCAATTTTTGCAAGGAAGTGACAATATGCGTAGGACTCACGCCATAGATACATCATGTCCTTTTTTTCCAGAAAAGAGAACAGCATTAATATTCTGAAACTCTACAAGCACAGAGTACCAATACAAAGAAACCATATTGAGTACCAAATTCGGGTATAGCACCTTTCAACAGACCACTATGGACCTTTGATGACAAATCAACGGATGCCAGACTTCCCGCGGCTGGTGAACTTAGGAAACCATAGCCGATAACATAAACAAAAGACCCATACTAGAAGCTGTTAAAAAGAAAGTAAATGAGACTACCAAAATCTGGAGATTCAAGAGATTTTCAAGACTGTCATACTTCTCTTCAAGCACTGTTCCACGACACCTTCCCCAAGTTGGAGCAGCCCAAAAGGGATGACGCATTATATTTGTTGTACCTACTTTCTTCTTTTTTGTCGCAGTAGTACGGGAAAGCCCGCAAATGAGCTAGAGCACACTTGTCACTAGATATTCCACATTTTTTTTGGGTGGAAACACAGCAAATGATGACACACCCACTATCTTCTCCTAATGAACTATTGTGAAATGGATGTCTTATACAGTCTGTACATTGCCCGGAAACTGCAAGGGGAGGACATCTAGAGGCAAAGATGATAGAGAATAATTCCATTGTGTGAACCAGTTAACCCAGATGTATAAAACAAGTTGATTATGCAAGCAGCAAGGATGCTCTGTCCATGATTCCAAATAGTCTGGGAACTAGTATTTATTTGGCTGCCTTGATGACATCTGTCATCAGCTATATGTATGGTACCATTGGATCAAAAACTCAAGTATGACATTGGAGTATAATGAAATGAAAAGAAAAAGGAAAGCAGCAAAGAACGGTGCAAAAATTACACTTACATGTATCATCTGCGCATTCAGTTATTTTCAGCAGACATTTCATATTGATGCTATCTCTAGTGCGAAACCTCTCGCTGTAGAGACAATAAAGCAATGCTCGTAAGAAACAGCTTGAAAGTACCTGACCACATGGTGTGAGCTGCGAAGTTGAACCATACTGACTAATGATTTCGGGTTGTGCACATGTAATTTTTTCAGCAGCAAACTTCCACTTCAGTCAGTTAACATGCCTACTGCTGAAAATGTATGTTAATAATGGACTCACCACCAATTCAATCTCACTGTAGTGGAAAGCAAGGATCACCATTCTTTCTTCCTTAAAAGAAGAGATTGCTTGTACTGAGCTGCTTTGGAGTATGGACCCAAACAACTAAATTCTGTCACTTTCCATATAGGCAATAAGCAAGTTAATTGAAGGTTATATTCTTCCAGCCACTTAACCTACGTAAGGTAGTAAGAGAAAAAGTACTATTGACAGAAGCTTCAAAAAAAAAAGCCCAGAAGTACAAGTAAACTGCAAGAAAGAAAACTCTGTAAATCCTTGGAAGTTGGAACCAATAGTAAAATTACTTTGAAGACAATAATTGTTATATCACCAAGAATAACCAATCAATTCCCAGAGTTGAAAATACATGAACAAAACCCTTAGAAGCAATTTTATCTCCTTACCATACTACACAGATTATTCCTGCAAAACTGATTCTAAGTTTCCTCTTAATGGACAGTAAATTACAAAGAAAGTAGAGTACATGTGGTGAGACATATCCTAATGTTACAACAGTGCAACCCTTCATTGCAATCTTTTTCAACCCTTTGATTGATGATAAATACCATACTTTTGACCAACCACAAGTTCTTAAGCAGGAGACATCAAAGAGGAAATTTTGAACTCCACCATCTTTGAAGGGAAGAGCTTTATCTATATGTCAGTCAACTAGTTCAGAAAGGCTATAAAAGAAAAGTTACTGCATCAATGTGCCTAAAGGCGTGGCCCGTGAAAAAAAAACAGAAACACCTGAGTTTGGCTGCTTGTTTTTATTCCTCACATGAACGAGTACATATTTTCTCCAGCAGTAATGGCCAGTCTTCACCAAGCTGCTGTGGGTTCAGCTCCATCGCAACCCTGAAATCGGATAATGATACTGTACAATGGGGTCTTCTATCTTGCATGCCTTCCATTTGCCTACTGGTACTTTGGAAGATATGACGATTCGGCCTAACACCATTAACAGGCTTCAAATGAGCCCGGTGCTTGTGGGCAGTGCTCTTTGTTGGCACATGCCCCGATCTTGCCCCCACTAGTTCAATGCATGACACAATCAAACCCTTCAAGTAAGCATCCAAACCAAAGTTCAACAAATTGGCACAATCCATTGGGACACCCTCAAGGCCCTGCGTTGCAGCAATCTGCTCCATTCGTTCCCTCAAGGTTGCTGTGTCCAATAGATGACCACTGTCGAATGAGCATGCCAAGGGTATTGTTTTGCGGGATCCGCCTATGCTTACTGGGTAAGATGGAACACCAAGTGGGGCACATAGTACACTCCTTGATGAACCCTCTTTCCAATTTTCAGACGTAACTGCTTCTCTGGGGTCTTTCCTATGTACAGCTAGTGAACCATCTGGAAGTTTGTCTTTTAATGTGGAAAGATGCCCTCCAGTGTTGCCTTGATCCGCTAGTGCTTGATTATGCAGCAACGGCCTTTGAATATCATGCAGAGTCAAATCCCCATTTTCTAAGAAATCATTAGAACTGCTGTATTGCTCGGTTGATGACTGGCGTGAAACAACGTGCGTCTTTCCATTTGGTCGCCGATCCAAAACCTTCCTGTCACGAGTTCCTGTCCTCGCCTTTCGGGGCGACAATGCCAGAATGTCCCCGTTTGACAAACTAGACAAATCGGGCACACTTTGGCTGCGGTTGTCACTTTGAGGCTCTTTATTTCCAACTCCTCTCACGGAAACAGACTTCACAACTTCCTTGTCAGGAGCCAATGGTGGGACTTTTGCACCACAAGCATTCTTGAGAATTGAATGAACAAACTGATTATGCAATGGAATATTCTCTCTCCCAACAATTCGAACGCAAAGCTTATTGAATTCAACCTTGCTTATCTCCAAACTCAAAAATCTACTCAAATAATAAAAATACTGCTTTGATCCCTCCGACCCAAGCTTCTTAACTATCTGAGCTTTCAATTCAGCAAGATTGATCCGTTGGTGCGGATTTGGCGGTTTCATCTCTCAACAACACATAAGGTCCATAGACAACAATAAACAAGATCACAAAAATACCCCCTGTCCAAACACAAAAACCTGTAACCCCCAATTCAACTACTTATAAACTAGGGTTTCGCCGTTTTCCCAGGAAAAACATCTTCCAAACAAGTATTTTCCCCTCCCACGCAAGAAATCCAAACACATACTTCAGATCAGAAACCAAACCCGCATAGTATCGACAATGGAGGGGTAGAGTCCAAAACACCAGAGATTCCCAATTCTCCAACTAACTCTCCCTCCAAAAACAATTGTCCAAAATTTTGAATTTTAACCACAGAACTCAAACCCTAATCCAAACTACTGATATGGTACAGGAAAAACATCCATTTCATTCAACCACGATGTTGAAACCCCGTAAACGATACCTCTCTGTGACGACAAGTAAACCCCAATCCATTTTATCCGACGACTTAAAACTTCCAATTATACTCTCCAAAACCCTAGATAAACTTAATGTAGCACATTAAGGATCATTAGGGTCAAACAAGCTCGGATTTTGTAACAGAATAGAAATTCAACAACAGAGATTCAAGCTTCGAGTAAAAATACAGAAAGAGAGAGCTGAAAACCCTGACCCTTTTGGAGCTTCTGGAATAAAGCTTCGGAATTTAAGATTCAGGAGAGTGTTGACAGAGGCTTCTTCGACGTGGGAATCCGTGTATCGAATTGCTCCATTCTTGCTTCAGTCTCTTCTATCTCTCTCTCTCTAGTAATTTCTTCGCATTTGGGTTTCGGACGAGTTTCTCACTCTCTCTCTCTGTATCTCTATAGGCTGAATCAGGGATTGAAGAATCCTCTCCCTGTGTCTATCTCCGATCGCTCTCCTACTCTCCTTCTCTCTCTCTCTCTCTCTCTCTCTCGGACTCTTTTTTCGTTATTGTGTCCGTACAGTAAAGACGTTTTTAAGGTTTTTGTGATTTTTCCGGTTTGATTTCCACCAACAATGGAAAAATTCGAACATAATTCACTAATTTATTTTTGCCCTATATATATATATGGCAAAAATGAACCACTTTCGTCGAACTGAATTAAAGAATTAATTACTTATCAAAAAAAAATTAAAGAATTAATTGAAAATTTTAAACTGATGCAAAGAAATTAGTAACACGTTTGATAAAATTAAATAACTATTAATTTTCTATACCGAAGATGAAAAAACAATGTAAATGTAGATAGATGGAGCGTGCAAATTACTAACTTCATTTTTTTTTTTTCAATTTGTAAATGAGAAAAGAGTTTTAGGATTGAACATTTGACTCGACGAATATAGCAATTGCATGGATTCTTTTTTCAAAAGAATGATATTTCATAGATATGACTTTGAGGAATGTATAGTTATTCTAATGAAATTTAATAACTAACCCATGGTTTTCATTTTTCTTATATTTATTCTAATTATGGAATTTTTGTGGGGCAAATAACCTTTGGTTAGAATTCTCGAATTATTGTCATGTGTTTTTGTTCCATCACAAATTCTCAAGTAAGAGTTTGGCAAAAAGCTAGAGGCAATAAATTGAAGTTGGTCATGTCATACTTGGCAAAAACTTTATGGTTAATCATATGAAAAGAACCCATTAAACAAACATTCCTTGGCCAAATTGCCAAGTCACTTCGTTGAATGCTAGGCTTTGACACTTGAGGATTAGGGCATTTGGCCAACAATGATATTTTGTTGTCAAGTTGGAGAAAAGTTTCAAAACAAATTTGACCATTTTTCGCTCCAACCATAAATTTGAGGAAATAATTAGAAAAGAAAGAAAGCCACTTATAGTGGAAAAAGGTTAAGGCCATAGAAATTTAGAAAATATTACCCCAAGTGTGAGCATGAAAGCAAATTTAGCATATTGCGGAGTTAGTCTTGAGGAATCAGACTTGGGATAAAGCTTGTAATTTAGACGTTTGTTCCCTCTTATGTCTCAATTTTTGTGGAGTTAGTCTATACAGAGTTTTGCTCCACTTTAATTGGCCCATTCGCTAGCGTACGCTGCGATTAGTCTCCAAAAAATCAATCGAAATGAGTGTAAACTAGTTCGAACACTCGAGTTATAAACAAAACTTGAAGCCTAACTACAATGAATCCTAATGCCACCCTAACCTCAGTCTTCCTTTCCTAAAGAAAAGTCATGCTCTTCTACATGAGTATCTCCCAATTGCCCACCAACCCTTCATTAGCAACCTCACTTCTTGCCTTTCCTAAGAAAAGTCATGAATCCTAATGCCCAGAGTTGCCTCCTAACTAAGTTGGTAAAATAAGTAATGGACACTTTATTTGGTGATCGAGTTCAAACCCGGCCCCCCACTCCCCTTTCCCCCGATAGGTGATCAAGTTCAAACCTCCTCCCACCCACTCCCCTTTCCCCCGATAGGGTAGAATCGGATTTTTCCTTGAATGAAAATAAAAACAGTTTCCAGTTACGTGACACTGCCTATGAGGACCTATAATAGAAATTGCTTACTGCATATTCAGTAGTTATCTGTTGCATTTACTTTTGTAACGGTTCTTCGTATTTGGAACTTCAAATATGAAAATCCATTCAAAATTTACTGGTGACGTTCAGCAGCCTAACATACATAACTACAAAAGATTACACACTCTTCTTTTGTGTCACCTACACTGTTCTTTGATGTTGAGGTATACCTAAGTGGTTGAGCTCGCTCCCCTTGGAGCTCCTCCATCTACCAGGTCCAGAGTTCAACTCTCACCAACCCTCCCGTCCCATAATAGAATAGACGTAGAATTTGCCTAGTCAACAAGAGCTGAATCCACAAAGGCACAAAACTACGGTCAGCACTTGTATATACAGAGATATTGGGATCTCCGCAAGTGGGCGGTGTAATTTGTCTCCCTGGACCAGTCGAGGTGCTTGAAAGGTGACCTGGCCGGACACCTGAGATATAGATGATTAGCCGGGGAAAGTAGTAGCGCACCATCCGCTGAAGAGAATTTTCTGCTACTGATATACAGAAGCGAAATCCTTACCAAAGAAGTTGGGGTGCAAATATGGCCAAATAAAACCAAATAATATACTAGATCTCAAATTTTGTGGCTTATCTGCTGTACAAGATTAGGCAAATTGGTCTGGGCTTTTGTGGAAAAGTTATTGTGAACAGACTGTCTTCATGCTTCTCTACAACTATCATGTGCAAAAATGTTTCACGCAAAAAAAAATAATTAGAGAAATTGATCATACTTCCAAAATCTTTCGTGCAACGATTTTACCAGATAAAACACGCCCATTCATAATGTTTGAAGTTCTCACAGACTCGCATTAAAATAGGAAACGAGCTTCGTTCAGTATTGTCCACGGTGTAATTTGGTTCGGTCGGATATTGAATAGTTACATCCCTCTCTTAAGAGTACGTTTCCATGCTGTGTAGGACTATAAGAAGACACTTTGGGTGGGATTTTAGGGGCTTTTTCCATTTGGGTTGGGATTTTAGGGGCTTTCGAATGTTTTATTCTGATGTGCAGAAAAGGACTCTATTTGCACTAAATTTCGGCCCAAATTCATTCGGACGAAGAACAAATGTTTGGGCTCAGTTTTGGCCCAAAGTAAGTATAGCTCTTAATTGCACATGCTGGGCCCATTGACTGATTGAATGTAATCCACTATTCCCATAATCTTGATCCCATTTTTGGAATTCAACATTTTTTGTGATGGTAAATTTGAAATTCATTATATTTTTCACCTCCACTTTTCGAATTTGATAATGGAGAAGAAGGCGAAAAATTCATATGTCTATTTTTTTCTCAATTACTCGTTAAAATGGAAAAGTAATATAGGAAATCTGTAAAAGAAAAAAGTGGAACAAAATTATGAGACAAGTGAACTCTTTCTTAGGAGAAACGTTAGATGCCACAACAATTTTTTCACAAGGGGGTGAACATAGTTTTTGGATGACCAGGGTCACGCACCGCGTTTCTATTGTCTTTGGTCTAAATTAATTTTTCTTGAAGACAATTGGTATTATTCAATTTTTGTTTTTGTTTTCGTAAAAACTTTCAGGCAATAATTCAGCCCAGCGAGTGGATTCAAATAAATATAAATTAACTGAAACAATTTGGAAAAACGTTCAGGTAAAAAACAACACTAAAGACAAAAGAAGATAGCAATTTTAATTTTTTTTTCATCTTTGGTGAATGTTTTGGTGTTGAACGTAATTTTTACATGTAAGACTCGTCTCGTCGGGATCAAAGGCCAATCTAAAATTTTTAACGTAAATCTAACGAATATAAAAAAAAAAAAAAACCAAAACAATAATTTAGGAGTAATTACACTTGTGCGTGATAACGTGGATATTATCTTGACTTTTACGTTTCACCTACTAAAAAATTAGCGCCATTTGTTAAGAGGAATTTTTTTTTTTTTTTTTCACTCAATAGATGTTTAGCCTACTCGTAAAGAGATAGGGACGGATACCACTAAGCGGCATATGGGTGGGGTAAGACAAAAAGATATCAACCATAACACCAAACGTACACTCGTGCTCGTGACGAGAATTGAACCCTCCCTTTCCATGTGAAATAGGTGAAGAAGTGTTACCTTCCATGTGCAGTAGTGGTGTGTGCAGCACCATATCGCGCACCTCCGAGCCGTTGGATCGTGCATCTGACGACTCGGATCTCATCTCATTGCCGAGATGATCAGATTCAAGCCGTCAGATGCATGATATCCGACAGTTCAGAAGTGTGCAACACGGCGCTATACACTTCACTACACAGCACCAACCCGAAGTCCGGTGGACTTTCTACGTGTCAGAATTTGCAAACTTCTATGGTTCCCTTAATTTTGGCTTCAAGTGCTCTTTTGTTGAGTTTTTGAACATGGGTTTTTTTTTTGTTTTCCCCCCTATTTTGCCTTGCGATGGGACAGGTGAAATGTGTTGGTTTTTTTATTACTGTTTTAAAAATGTAAAAAATCAACAAATTAAGGATTTGAGATTTGGAAGCTTTTGAGACTCAAACACATTTCTATCTATAATAAAAAAAATGAAATCGTATTAGTATGTAGATGTGGCAAGACTATAAAAGGCGCACTTAAGTACACTTCAATTTGAACGAACAAGAACCATTTCAATTTTCAAACTCAAGAAAAATTAATTTCTATTAGCTACAAACCATCTCAATTTTCAAAATCTGTTCTCATAACCTCATCCAAAACATTTAATAATTGTTAATTTCAATGTGACAGATAGATAAAGGCTATCTGCATAGATTAATCAATCATTCAAGTCATAATCAAAAAATGAAATTATGAAAAATCTTTTGCTTGGTCTTTTTCTACTAGATGCAAAATAGGGAAAAAAAAAAAAATAGGCCGCACACAAACTCCTTTCCGCAATCAATTGCAATAAAGCCGTACAAAGTACGTATGTATATTTGGAATTTCCTAGCGTCATTATTATGGTCCCCGCATGGCACATGCACATTTATTACTACTTGTCTACTACTAAACTACGTGGTATGGTATATTCATCCCAAATACTACTTCTCATGGTACGGAAAATACGATTGCTTTGTTTGGTTCCCGATCTAGGCCAACGTTGTCCCAGCCTTCTCTATATGGGGAAGGCCTTTTCTCCTCTCCATAAAAAAATATACATCCTCCTCCTCCTGCTCCTCCTCCTCCTCCCTCTCTCTCTCCCTCTCTCTCTCTCTCTCTCTAACATGGAGACTTTCCAGGGTGGTAAGAAACTGATGAATGTGTTCGTACGCGTCAGGTCCTTCGTACCCATTTTTCTCATTACCTCTTATTTTCTAATGGGCCGTCGATCTCGGTAATGAACAGTTGCGATGTGTTTTTAATCTTTGACTGTTAATAAATAGTAATTTTTTACTGATAAAAGATTATTTTTAATCTGAACCGTTGATTGATGAAATTGACGATTGTGCGCCACACTGTAATCCCTATCATATGAGACATCTAAAAAAAGAAAGTGAAACACAAATTCAAGACAGGTGTCTTAGGAGAAACGTTATATGCCAGAGCACGTTCAGGTAAATTAACACTAAAGACCAAAAAAGAAAGCTTGTTTTTTTTTTCATTCGATAAATATCTAGTCTACTCTTAAAGGGATGGGGAGAGTACTGCTAAGCGGCATACGGGTGTGACAAATTTAAAGGGCATCAACCATCACATCAAGCACTCGCGCTCTTAACGAGAATTAAATTCTCACCTTCCATGTAGAAGAGGTGAGGAAATGCCGTTGAGCTACAACCCGTTGATTTTATAAGAGGAATTAATTAAGCTCCTTTCACACAGTATTGGTTTCTAGATAAGGAATACTTGAAGAACACTATACAAATTTTGTACAAGAAAGGACGAAACGTACATTGCCCGTAAATGTACCTTCTTGTCTTAACCCCTTGTCTCCATTTTCTAATTCTTCTCCAAATACCTTCTCCCTTCCCAATTTTTTTACTATCATATTATACTCGCTCGCACCTTGTTGCTTACTCCCTCTGTCCCATTTTCATTATCTATTATTCTGTTTGTCTATTTTATATGTCTTTTGACTATATTTTTTGGTATGGATCTTGAAAAATATGCAATATGAATCTAATTTGATAGATTACGATTAGTTCCATAATACAAAGTTTCTAAAATTATGAAAACATTATAAATTGAAAGATATAAACAATTGAAAAATGACAAATAATTAAAAAATGGACAATAAAAATAAGACGGAAGAAGTATTTTTTTTAAAAAACCGAATGTCTAGGCCGCGCTTACTTCCTTACTTATTTTGCTAACATAGGAAGGGAAGTTTCCTCCCATTAGAATTGCTCATCTTTTAAAGTTTGTCAAGAATATTAGCAATGCCAATTCATGTTACTTGCATAAATCGGTACACAAATAGTCGCAGTGCATGTTTTATCTTAAGACAAATAAAATTTGATTCAGCATGGCAATTCGATTTATTTTAAAGAATAATTCGTTTCGAAACCTAATGCTTATATTTGGTTGACATGATTTTTGACATAATTTTGATGTTTTTAACGGGCCCTAAAAAATGAACGATCTCAGCCATTGAAGTAAAGTGATTTTCTTTTTGAATATATGGATGAAAACACAATCTAGTAATCTGCAAAAGTACCCTGACAATCATCTTCATCGAACATGAATTAGTCTGAGGTACATGCAAACTGACATCCAGACGGCATTCCCAATAGATAAGTGACTAAATAAAAATTATACAAACAATAACGTCCAATCCCTTTTTGCAAATAAATATACGTAGAATAAAACGGAGTAGGACAGTAGGTAGCTAGTTAACACCTTTCCTAGATGCATGCGGTTTTCCTTCTCCCCTGCATACGGTTCTTTCTAGATGAATATTCCAAATTAAATGCCATCCATATATATACTGGTTCAATTCTCGTCCAGTGTGAAATACTGTCCAGTTTGATACTGTATTTATGGGCTCTTTTCGGTCTACAATAACGATTGAAACTGTTTACTTTTAAAGCTCGTTGGGAACATTGACCAAGTGAAAAATCATACTGATCGGATACCATTTGATATAATTTTTTAAATGCATTTGATCGCAATCTAGTGTTGTGCAACCTTTTTTTTCTAAGTTTAATACATTTCAAAGCTAGGGATAAATGAAACTGTATCCAATCAACATGTTTTTTACGTCATTACGTGGCCAATATTCTCTACGAACTCTAAAAGATGAACGGTTTCGATCATTATTATGTGGGTCCAGAAATGGCCCACAAATGCTGAACTGGACCAGACTTGGACGGAAACTGAACCCTCCATATACGTGTATGCAAATATAAATACGTAAACATATTATATATAGATCGAAATCGTCACCTTCTCCACATCATTTGCCAAGACAACGCGTCTATTTCAATCTACTACTATAACAATATAACATTGGGAGTAGTTAATCAACCGAACCGACTTGATTTTATCAAGGCAAATTTTATGTATATTTCCTAGCCTTCAGGGTTGTTTTGGTTTTAAAATCATTACACCCGGCCGGTTTTGGTTTGAATTTGCTACAGTATTTTGTTATAAGCAAGTATCCGGGCCGAAACCGATCCTTACAAGTTACAATATTACTATCATTTAACATATACGGAGTATAAAATTTCCATTTTTAAGTTTTCAAAGTTCTGTTTTTCGGCCAAAACTATAAACTCGTTGAATACATCAGTGTAGCACGCGTGCGGTCCAAAACATCTAAGAACATCACAAACCTGTTGTTGCCTCAAACTCCGTGGCTTGAAAGGCCAAAGTCCCCCAAAAACTCCGCGCACATCTACTCGTGAGGAGAAAGCGAAAGAAAAGAGAATTAGGCCCCAATCCATGCATTCCTCACTGTATTAGACAAGTTCGAAATGCCCAGGCATGGCTCACACCAAGCTATTTCAAGGGTTGGCTACCAAGTCCCAAGTTGCTAGGACTTGAAATTTCCTCTCCTTATTTCCCTCAAACCACTAAAAGAATAAAGAGTATTGTATTTTTTTTTTAAATAAAGACAAAAATAATCTAATGAAAGCAGATTTTAGGATTATTTTTTAAAAACAATTCAGTTGTGACAAATTCTTCGTTTTTAGATTTCTTTCGGACGAACAAATAGTCTAAAAAACCTAACACACAAAAATAACGTATTCAGTTAAAATTTGGTCAACAACTTATTGCTTAGTGGAAACGCCCCCTAACTCTACTTATATGCATACCAGGGGTAGATCCCGTCAATTTGCCTACTGACCAGTTCGGTCCATTTGGTACATATGGGCCATTCAAAAGTGTTTTGAACAGCTCAAATTTAAAGAAATTTTTTAGGGGAAAAATATAAAAAAACACCTATTTAAATTTGGACCATCCAAAGGACAGCCCGGATGCACCAAATAGACAGATCCAGCACGTGACATCGGGTAGGCCCATATCTAACCTACCGCACGGCGGAATCTGAACAGTAAACCGCACCCAAACCCTTTCCTCGGTTCCTACCGTCATTGGTCCCATACGCACATGAATTATTATACAATACGTGGCATATTCATCCCAAATACTCCATCTAAAAATAACGACCGTGGTACGACCCCCGCACTTGGTATGGGGCAATGTACGTCGTGTGAAAGCTCTTCTGGATCTCAAGAAAATGAAAAAAATATTCATAAATTTTAAAATAATTTTTTTAGAGACTGTTAAGTAATTACTCCTTAGTATTTAAAATTAAATTTTTTTTTTCTGTATTTGGTGGGGTTCAAAGTGAGCTTGACGAGGCATACGGTGATCCATGTGGTAGACCAGGTGCAGTGGTCCTAGACTTTTTGTAAAATCATGATATCATGGTATGGAATAATATATACTACTCCCTCCGTCCCAGAATGTTGGTTTTCTTTGGGAGTGCGTGCCATTTTTCAATTGATTATATATTATAATCTATAATCTTTTAGTGATTTTTAAAAAGGAAATTGATTTTGGCACCCCACTTTTGTATGATAGCACTCCAAAATTTGTCTTTTAAGTACAAAAATTATACTCCCTCCGTCCCAAATTGATTGTCCCGTCCGCAAAACGGAGTATTAAAAATAATGCAATTTTTTCAAGAAAAAATTCAAACTTTTTTCACAAATTAAAAATTCTCATTGATATCTAGTAAGTTGTTGAAAAACTTTTGATTTTTTCTTGCAAAAATTGTATTATTTTTAACACTCCATTTTGCGGACCGGACAATCAATTTGGGACGGAGGGAGTACATAGCAAGACACACTAAAAAATAAGTTTTGAAATGCCATCATAAAAAATTGGGCTGCCAAAATCATTTTCCATTTAAAAACTTTGTATAATAGAGCTCATTGAGATCTACTATCAAATAAAATTCATATTTGATATAAAAACATTATAAATTAAGTAAAAGATATAATCAATCTTTTGAGATTTAAAAAAAAAAGACTAAAAATTTGTAGCGGAGAGAGTAGTATATTGGTGACAATAGAAACATTCAGAAAAGGTCGATACACATACAACAGGAGTAAATGACTTCGTACACATGTTGAACTGGGCCAACGTTGTTCGGCCTTCTCTAACTGGGGAAGGCCTTTTCTCCTCTCCCATAAAAATATAAATCCTCCAACCCCATCATCCTTCCCCCCGCCCGCTCTCTCTCTCTCTCTCTCTCTCTCTCTCTCTCTAACATGGCGACTTTCGAAGGTAAGAGATCGACATTAGAATGTGTTCAAACGCATCAGGTCCTCCATACCCATTTTTCTCAGCTCTTATTTTCCTCATGGATTTTTGGCCGTCGTGTATTCAAATTTGTCATAATCCAACGGCCAAAAACACATGAGAACAGGGTACACTGAAAAATCGGTACAGAAGATCTGATTGTGCTTTTTATCGCATCAATCTATACTAATGCGATATACTAATTTACTTGTTGTGATACGCGGATCAGATGGCGTGAGAGAGCATCTGTTGGTGGTGGACGTAGCCGAATACGGGCAGAACGAATCGGAGACGAAGATCCGGGTACGGGATCTGGTGCGGGAATCGGATAAGGGAGTTCCCATACTGAGCAAGGTCAATGTGGACATACCGAGGGGTGTGATCATGGGTGTAATCGGGCCCAGCGGTAGCGGAAAGTCGACGATGCTGAGGGCGTTGAACCGGTTGTGGGAACCGCCGGAAGCCACCGTGTTTCTGGACGGCGAAGATATCTCCACCCTTGATGTGCTCACCCTCCGCCGCAAGGTTGGGATGTTGTTCCAACTTCCTGCTCTCTTTGAAGGTAATTAACATGTGTACAGATGTATATACATATTTTTATATATCTATATAAAAACTGTTACACGGCAAGTTCAATTGGCCAGGTTAGTACAATTGAATAGAATCATGGTATCTTTTCCGAAAAATGACGGTCAAGAACGTGTTTTGATAATTAATATCTGTTAAGGACATTTTCAGCATTAACAAATATTTTTAGCTTATACTTGACAGATATTAATTATCAAAACACGTCCTGAGCCGTTATTTTTCCTATCTTTTCTTAATTATATGGGTCACTGGTTCAAGTATTGATCCGGGTAATCCTACCCAAAGCTAGGCGGAGGGAGGGGGGCTGCTGTTCCCAAGGGGACAGCAGCATGTGGTTGTGCCTCATTTTGGGATTCATCCCGCTTTCGTTTCGATGATCGGAATCGTTCATTTTATAGAGCTCATCGAGTAGAACCATTATGAAAAAAATCAGCTTAATTAGATATCATTAAGGCTCCGTTCCAGAAATGAAATAAGAACTTATTTTTTGTGTAATAAGAATGCTTGTTCCTGAAAAGATTGAACAATTACTTATTTTTTGAGAAGACAATTTCAAGCTCAAAAATCATGTGCTTGCGCAAATAATTTTCCTATCAATATGGATCTTATTTGATAGATCTCATTGAGATCTTTAATACGGTGCAAAAAAAATTGAAAAATTATTTCTCATTTACGTTATTTTTGAGTTTGAAAATGTGAAATAAACTGCTTATTTGAATTTTGTGGAACAAACCTTCTTATTTTTCTTTGAGAAGTGACAAAATAAGTACTTATTTTTTAAGAAGGTTTCTGGAACGGAGCCTAAGTACCTGATCGGAACCTTTTTATCTTAAAAGAATGGATCCTAAACACTGGAACAAATCCATTGTAACCCATGGACTGAGAGTTATATGGGCTCCAATCACACTTAATGATATCCAATTAAGCTGATTTTTTGCATCGTTCTACTCAACGAGCTCTACAAAATGAACAATTCCGATTATCGAAGCGAGACCGGGATGAGCTCCAAAATCGGGACAGCGGCACACTGCTGTCCCCTTGGGGACAGCAGCCCCAGTGCGTCCAAGCTAGGCGCAGGCGGGTACTGTTAATTACGTGCACACAAAAACAAAACAAAAAAAACAAAAAAGGCAAAAGAAATTCAAAGCTGAGTTTCTTTTTTTACAAGTTTTCTGTCCAACTGGATTGCTAGCCGGTCTTATAAACTAGCCGGTTCAAAATTTTTAGGCTCCAGTTGTATTCGTTAGAGAGTTAGAGACTTTTAATAAGCAATTTTTATTTATTGATTGTCGACATGAACAAGTGAAAATTTTGAACCATGTGGTCTAGTCCAAAAATGAGGACCGGGAGGTTCCGAACCCATTTAAAAGTGCTTCTTTTGAACGGCCTCATTTTCAAACTCTAAGTAGGTGGTACAGGACTATAGGAGCCAAAATAGAGCAGTTTTTTGGGTAACCTTGTCAGAATAATAATACAAAAAGTGGGCGATGGGCCAAATTAGCACAAGTAGACAAGCAAAAATATCTAGGGATTCACTAAAACACGACATGTGTATAAGTTTTAGGTTACTGAAGCAAATTATTTGTGTGGGGCTATTACCTGGGCACATGGTTTTTCAGGCTGAAAGTTTGATCAGTAGCATCACCGGTACAAAAAATTGAATTCAAACGGAAAAAAGATTTTCACGCTTTCTTTTTATTCATTGGCACACTCTAATTTTATTTTTATTTTTTTGTCTTTATGCACTTGAAAGTACCAAATTACCCTTTGTATCGAACGGTTGACTCAAGAGGTGAGGGTAGTTTAGTAATTTTAACTTGAATAAAGGCAAAAAAGAGTGCCAAGGGAGAAAAATGGAGAGTGAAAATCATTCCCCTTAAAAATATCGATTTTATTTAGAAACTAAAGGATAGTGATTTTCGAACTATCCTTATTTATATGCTCATTCACTTTTTGACTTTATTTATGTAAAATAACAATATTGTCATTTTACTTGTTCAATTTTCCATACAAAGAAACGATGGTGTTGTAAATTCACATGATGAAAAAAAGAAGAAGGAGTGCATGTGGCGAAATGTGAAGTGTGTAAATTAATTACTAAACTAAATTTAAGTATTGCTACAATTCATTCAAACTCTAACCCCAATCGTCTATTTTTATCTTCTTTTTTCTAATGATTCACTCGTTTCACTTCGAAATTCAACCATTTCTCTCTCTTTCTCCAATATTTAACTAATCAAGTTTCAAGCATTTATTAAGAGGGTGTTTGGGAGCCAAACGCTTTTTACATTTCAAGGGGCATTTTTGTAAAGCAAGTGATATAGTGAAGGACAATTAAATCATGCATGCAATGAAAGAATACCCCTTGAGTTTTTGGCAGGAACAAAAATAGTTTTGGCATTATCAATTTCCAAAGGTTTTATAAAAACAATAAGAATATGTACAAGTGTTTGGATGATATTTGCAAAATACTATACGATAGTCTGAGTAAAAAGCATAATCAGAATGCAAAAAATCTCCAAAATGTGTGATTTTTATATTCTTCCTTTTCCAGTTCACTTTTCCAATTTCATTTTGAAAGAAAGTATTTCAGAACCAGCACCCAAACAAAGCAAAATGCATAAATGGGGAAATTTGGCACCCAAACAGGGCCTAAATGCATTGGACATTAGTCTTTGGTTATACTTATGGCAATAATTGGCCCCCGAAGAAAAGGGGAGAGAGGAGCAATAAACCAATGGTTTGTATTGATCTTGCTCTGCGGCCCAACTTCACCAAATTCAAAAAGGCTAATCTTTAGTATAAGTTTACCTAAATATCTTGATCACTTTCAATTAATGAAGACTAAATAATTGGAACTCCATAATTACGTGGGGTAGGACAATTTTAAAATTACTCTATTAGCAACAACATTTCGTGTTTAGTGGGGTTAACGAAAGTCACACATACGAGTATGTACAACGTAAAAAGAAATTCTTTGTACGTCCTGGGTCGAGTACAATTTAGATGCCATCATCTAACGTAATGACAGGTAGAATTTGAGTCGTCGTTTGAGTTTTTCCATCGTTAGACTCGTGAAATTTAGTGCAGAAATTTGCTCTCCCAACCTTGATCATTGCATTTACAGGCACAGTTGCGGACAATATTAGGTATGGACCGCAGCTGAGAGGGGAAAAGCTTAGCGACAGCGAAGTGTACAAGTTGCTCACCCTCGCCGATCTTGATTACTCCTTCTACAACAAATCCGGTGGCGAATTGTCCGTTGGTCAAGCTCAAAGAGTCGCTTTGGCTCGAACCCTGGCCAATGAACCGGAGGTAAGCCCGGAAGAATCAAGATATCTACTACTAGCAAATGCTACTCGTTCCTTCCCTTACTATTAACTCCTTCGATTCTATTTAATTCCTTATTGTAGTTGCTTCTGAGCATAACAACACTTATTTGCTAACGAAAAGTCTAGGAACATAATTACGTTCGGAACCGTAAGATGCATCTGACGAATCTATGTGCATCTGACGGTTTCGGACACAATTGTGTCCGGAGTTATGTTTTGAAAGTGTATTCGTGGCATTGCTCATTTGCTAAAGGTTGTTAATGGGTAGTTGTTTTTGTCAAAAAACTTTTTTGGGGTAATAGTTGTCTCACTTTTTTTTACTAGGAGGATAACTTATTGATCAATTTTCTATGCTCTCTTTTTTTGTGTGTTTGCATGTGTGAAGGTTTTGCTACTGGATGAGCCAACAAGTGCCCTAGACCCAATATCGACTCAGAACATAGAGGATTGTTTGGTGAAGCTAAAAAAGAACAGAGGAATGACAATTGTAATGGTCTCTCACAGCATCAAACAAATCCAGAGGATAGCTGATGTGGTGGCACTGGTTGTGGATGGTGAGATTGTTGAAGTCTTGAAACCTGACCAGCTCTCCGAGGCCAAGCACCCCATGGCTCAAAGGTTTCTTCAACTTAGCTCCTAAGCTATTTCTTCCCACAAATGCTCTCTCTCTCTCTCTCTCTCTCTCTCTCTCTCTGATGAACTTGTATTATTTGTTGTTCAGATTTTCTTGTGGCAATAACATCAGTGAAGTTTTTTATTGATTAATAATAACCGAATCAAGAAATGGGTTGATTTCAGGATAATAAAAGACACCAAAAAAAAAAAAAAGGAAGGGGGAAAGGTTCCAAGAAAAGTAGTAATTTCTTTGATATCTTCGTATACATATGCTTGAATGTATTTTTTATTTGAATTTGACGGTGCGCATCTCAACTAAATCCTTTTTCGGTCCGGTCAAAAGCAGACCATCTATGCCAGGAGTAGGGCATTTACAAGAAATTTCACCTAATCCCAAGAATCGAACCCTGGTTAATCATGTAGGGAGCAAACTCACCAACCAACCGGACTAACTCTGTGTGCTAACTGAATGTGGTTTTTACCAACATATCTACTAGTCCTTCTTCTGGTAAAAAAATAAGCATAGTTTTGAGAGGATCCAAAATGTGGGTTTTGATCAATAGTGACTAGGATTCATTTAGAAGAATGACATATAGTTTTGTAGTGACAAAAGAATGCAAGACATTTTACAGAGGAAAACAGAGCTGAAAGCAAAATTTAAGGGGCAAATTCCCGAAAAATCTTGCTAGAAAAATTTGAGATTATGCAACTTAAATGAGTTGGCATGGTGTTATATCATATGACGTTCTATTTTTCCAAAAATTGAAACAAAGAAGAGTTGGCACGGGGTAGACGAATGCATTCTGAGAGCAGAGAATATATACCCGATACATGAAATACTTTACATAGATGGCCGAGGCCTAGCTTACAATGGGTTTAAAGTTCAAAAGTGGTTTCAGAACACCAAGCCAATGAAAGAAGTCGATACCGCAATCACTAAAACAACAAAAACGCCAAGCCTGAGGGCTACACCAGCACTTTTTTTATCATCCTTTGCTGGTGCATCTGCAGTTGGTACATCAGCATCATCCTTTGCTGGTGAATCCGCGGTGGCATCGGGTGGTGGAGCCGCCTCACTAGGCTGAGGAGCCGCGGTGGGGGGAGATTTTTTCGGGCTCTTGGTTGGTGGTACCGAGGCGGGTCCAGGCCCGGGGGAAGCTTGTGGTGATTTAGCAGTTGAATTCGTGCTGGAATTCGCTGTTGATCCATCGATGCCCGGAGGAATGATCACAGTACTAATTTGCAACACCGATATGTTATATGGCTGAGCTTCGACGGACTTGACCAAATTGGCGCCTAGCGCTGAGCCTTTCACGCCGGAGCCAAACACAACCGAACCGGTGCTCAAATCGCTCACGTTGACGAACCCCTGTTGGCCAGTGGCTTGGCCAGTGGACTGGAACAATGTGGTTAGCAATGAGGACTTCTTTGAGAGTTTTTTGAGCTTTTCGTCATCGAAGTAGTCAAGCACCACGTGGACGCTCATGATCTTTTTGAGCTCGTCGGCTGGTTTCCCGGAGAGAGGGGAGATTCCCGCATTGTCGACCGCCAAAATGGTGATGGTCTGGCGGCTGTTGATGGCGGCGGCGAGTTGGGTCTGGGTTAGGTAGTTGCTGAAGGTGCTGAAATCTGGGTATTTGCCAAGGATATGGGTGATGTTGAAGGCGTTGGTGGTGTAGAAGAGGAGAAAGAAAGAAACCAAAAGGGAGTTAAAGGATTTCATGTTGATCCCAATATGAGAAATATTGGGTACTCAAGAATGGGAACAATATGAGAATTGGGTACTCAAGAATGGGAATAAAAAAGATAGGTTTTATATTCAGATTGGACTTGAAATGAGGCTTTGTTTTGTTGGTGAAGGAGGAAGTTTCTCTCCCACCAAATGTGGAGGAACATTGTTTTCATTGAAACGAGGAGAGTAAACGGTGGAAGACCTCGATCTCCAAATTCCAAGGGCCATTGTTTATGGCCTTGCGGAGTAGCTATTCATCGTTCCCGGATTATCATCTGGCTTTGTCTACATGGTACTCTCAATTACTTGCGTAGCATTAGATTATCTGATAAGGATATTATCATTCTCTTTTGTTGAGTGGTTGAGAGTCAAGAAGTGACCCACAAAGTGTGATGGCGATCTTTTATTTATAGAGAATACTACATAGCAATGCCATATGGTACTCCGGAAATGCTAAATAATTGGCCTGGCAGTATAGACTCTAAAGATGGATGGCTTGAAACTTACTTGGTCTCTATTGGTCTCAAATATTCTGAAAATACAAGTCAAAAACAGCATGGCTGTTTGTGACTGGATTGGCTGTTAATTTAAAAATAATGTGCGGTTCAAATTTTCTTCGTGGGACTTGAGGTTGGTCTCACAAAACTCATACGTACACATAGCAGTACTCTGCATATCAAACCATGTCTTCTTTCGCTCTAGTATTAGTATGTGAAGAGCATTGTAACAGGCACGGATGAATCCAGATTCGACATGCATTGTGTAGGACTCACGTGCATCGGATGAACCCAGACAATCTGTACCTTCTGCATGTGAACTCACCAATTCTGTCACGTGAGTTTTTTCATATAAGACCTAAAATTTTGCCTGGATCATGCAATTTTGGTTTTTTTTTTTTGACTTCCACAAGGCTAATCTTTCATGAAAAATAACAACAATGAAAATGATGGGAAAGCAAAACGCTACCCTGGGTTTGTTACAGGCGGAAGCAACATATTTATTTTCCCGCTTACGATAAATATAAATACGAGCAAGCGAGAGAGAGAGAGAGAGATTCGAGCTCGGGAGTCTAAAACAGCTTCAGGCCGTGCTTTATTGCAGCATTCCACACAACATCAATCTGGTCTACGTCAATAGCTCCAACCTCATGGTGGCTCCACCCTTCAAGGAGGTGAACCACCCCACCGGCATGGCACGCGTGAACTGCACCTCTTTGGAGTTTATACTGCTCCAGAACAAAGAAAACAAGAGCGACAAAGAGGTCGTTACGAAACTTATCCCTCTTCTCTACTTCCAAAATGCTAAAAGTAATGGCTAGTTCCCATAAGAATCTTGAAGGCAAATTTTCAATGATTTAGTAGAATCCTTCACTAGCATTACAAAATCAAGAGTTCACTAAATATTGGCATGATGAATCCTGTCGTGCATGGCATTTACATGTTTCAACTTCAAGGAATTCTATCTTTAATTTCCTGTTTTGGTTAGAGAAAAATGACATGAAAAATTGAAAAGGGCGAAAATGAAGCAGTAACGCGTACCTCACATGAGCCTAGGCCCTCGACATCATCCGGGAGCTTCATGGCTACAAGTTTCCCATAAGTACAGTCTCTTCTAAAGGGAATGATAGGTGGAACCACAAACTGAAGGAAACTTGTCCCCGACGGTGCCCAATATTGCTCGAACGCTGTGGTCCATTTACCAATGATCCATGTCTATGAAATTTCACAGTAATTCTGAATAAGTACCATTGTGCCAGTTATATATCCAGTAATTTGCATGTACCAATTCATATTGTTACGTCCCTCCATCGACCGTCAAGTCAAATTCCTAACGGTATCCCTCACTCTTTTTTTCCTTCTCAGCGGAGACTCAGGATATATGCGAGTTATATAATAAACAGTACCTTGCACTCTTTTGCAGCTTTGTATTTTGTTACTTGAACCAGAAATTTCTGGCAGTCCTTTGGGGCTTCCTTTTGAATTTTCTCGAATCTCTCGGTGGATAGAGTTAACATCTGCAGTTTATAACCACCCCAATTCAAATGAAATGAGAATTAAACTTCAAAACTACCGATATCATCCATTACTCTGCTACATTTTACTTTCAGACTAATACAAGCTATGTCAAAAACAGTGAGCAGTTGGCTCTTACCAAGACCCTAACCCTTCGACGAGCTAAGTAGATGGCAATGGCCCTTCCAAGCTTGGAAGTAGCTCCTGTCAAGAACACCTCCTCTGCTTCTTGAGGAATCTCTTTGAGAATCACAGCCGCCGTCAATGTGTTACCATGAACCACGCGAACTTTAAGGTTCGGATGCTTGTTAACAAATAACGTCCCACCTCCGTTCAGAGCCTCATTCTATGAAAAAAAAAAGAGGAAAAAAATACCTTTTCATTAACCTAAAATCAAATAAACCACTAAAACAAAATCACTAGCTACCCACTTCCGTAGCTTGTCGCTGTCCTATCCCTTTGAAGGAAAGTGACCATTTTTGTTTCATAATTTTCTCTAGACTTATGTACAAGCAACCAATCAATAGGTGTGAAAGGGTACATTTCAGTTAGAAATATGTCTACATCATCCATGTACTTAGTTGATTTTATCTAACAACCAACTAAATGATAGAGAGAGCAAGAGTAAATATAGGTTCAAAGGAAGAAAGCTAAACATGGAGAAAAACAAACCAACCTTATTCAATGCAGCAAGGCTAACAACTTTTACACCAAGTCTATCTGCCCTGAGAATAGCTTCTTCAATTTGATTATTGATGCCTTCTTTAGCAAATGGCAAGAAATACTGCCAAATATATCAAAACCAAACGCATCAAACCCCAAGACCAGAAAGTAAGGATCTTCCCTATTACGATCTCACTCGACGATCCAAGCCATTTGTTCTGTAGGTATCGATATGTATTGTATCCATGCAAACAAATTAGGTTGGTCGGATATTAGTATCCATTTGAACGAAGAATACTTGTGTTAAGAGAAATAGACTAACAGAGTCTATTCGACCTAGCCTCTATCAATGGGCCGGTCAAATTGACTTTTTACATGGATGATTTTTGCATCGATATCTACGAAAATGAACAGTTATCATCACGAGAGAGAATACTTTCACGAGACGAAGTATTAGACTTTAGATTTTAACAGAAATAGTATAAGATAACTAGGTAAGTCACTTGTCATTAAGATTAAAAGCTTGCTTGTCAAAGTTTTTCTCAAAAGAAACTGTGACGTGCATCAACACTGAAAATGAGAGGCAATATATCTACCTTTCTTGGTTTGATAGATTCATAGATTTAATTTCAACCGATATTTTTTCAGAAATGATGAAATGACATATACAGATATACCGAAAAGTAGTACTAAAATGGCTTCCATAGTTTCTAGAAGTACTTATTAATCAGGCAGCAGCTACCTGAAAACCAAACCTGGGGACTGCCCATGTTTGGAGCAGCAATCTATTTCTGAGGTTGTAAAAACTGACCAAGAAAGTCTTTGACTTAGCCCACATGATAAGCATCATCAAGAAACTGAAAGGCCACAATGGGATCAAGAAAGGCATTATGTTGAAGGGATGCGAGCTAAATGATCGGAACATGAAAGGCACGTGCATCGCTTGCATCATGTCCACTACGTGTACGAGGAACACAAAATCAGGCACGTTTCCAGTTTTTCCTTCAAAAGATAAAAATAAACTTCATGAGATATCTACAAACATGGCACCAGAAAGATCACAAATTTCTGATGAACCAAATTAGCCATTCTATACCAACTTCATTTGTTGATTAGTTGGCCAAATAAGTAGTCATGAATACAGACAAAAGCATGAAAAAAAAGAAAGGAACGGAGCTTGGGCAAAGATACAAAGGGCCGAAGGGGTAAACAGATTAACAAACGTGGTGAGGTTTCCAGAAATATTGAGGAAGAAAGATTACTTACAAGCGTATTTGTTTTTTTATCAGCAAAGAAAGAGTTTCCATATCATAATTGATACAAAAGAGAAACCCTGTAGTGATACACGAGGGAGCATTATACACGAGGTAGTACCTCACCTATCACTACACCTCACCTCACATTTTTAAAGAAAAACAGCAGTTACACCCAACTCCGAGATTGGCAAGATTCGAACCACGGGAAACACCCATTGGCAACCTCATTTATCAAAAAGTGGGTCAGTTGAGTCACTTGAGTTATGTTGCATACTAGAAAGACTATGAGAAAGAAATGAAGGGGGCAAGGGAACACGCTATGTAAATACTTGAGGATTCAGAACTTGTAGAGGTACCAAAATTGAAAACAAAATCACAACATGTCTCTTTCTTGTTTGCTCACTTGTACCTGAACTGGTTTCTTTGTGAATATCCCAAGAATGGTAGTTCATGGTCTTTCCCAGTGCATCATAAAGAGGCATGAAAAGGCAGAAATTGGTCCCCAATTCTTTGTGGTGAAGGCCATGGTACCTAGTCAAACGTCAAAAGCAACCACAAGTTTCATGAGAGGATGTTGACAATACGTAAGCACTAAAATCAAACATGGTGATGAAGAGCTTTACTGAACAAGTCCATCTAGCTTGCTAGATAGTAAGTTCTTTGAAAGCTACTTCTCATTTTGTTATAGCATTCTTCTCATTCGCAGGTCATGGGAATGTTTATTAATTAGGGTTCCTTTGTTTGATGGGATTAATAATGAATTGATATGCAATCCAAACATGTACTCCCATCGAATTAATAGAGATGACTTGAATAATACCATACGCCCATGGTATTGCTTATCACATTTTGCGGGATCATGTATCTGGTGAATGGTTAATTCGGGTCATAAAAATATTAACCGAACACCGGATATGTGGTCCCCTTGGACATGTAAGTAGTCCAATCCAATGCTCATACACGGTGAACAAAGGGACCCTTAAAGTGTTACTTTGGCATCAAATTTAGTGTTTCTAGTTCAAATATAGTGGAACAGTCAAAGTCCTTTCGTGGCATTAGGGCCATTTCTCTCAAAGTTAGTGATTCTATCACAACCAAAACATACTTTGAGAAGGTAGAGTGGGAGTCTAAGCGCTACTCCATTGAAGGCATGGAGGAGGAGTAATTGTGACTTTCCATTATAGAAAGTTTTCTGAACTCTTGGTAAACTTTTAATTGCAGCTTCTAATTTAGGACTTCCATTGAATGTTACCAGCAAATTTCAAACCTTCCCTTGTCGAGTGATGTCTACCCAACTCATAAATTCATTAAATTCTACCTAACTTACTCACTACAAGAAATCTAACTTGGAAAACCTTACTGTTTTCTTTTGGTAACTGGAAAACCTTACTGTTGCATCAGGTGCTAACCAACTCACCTAAAAGCAATTGCTGTTAGGGGAAGGCGCAACTTAATCTTTAAAGGGCAGCACAGAGCCTTGCACTTAGCGGCAAGCAGACACGAGGGGCTTCACAATGCTGCCCATACAGCACCGACGGGTGAAGGTGGTTAGTTCTCCCAATATGCTTGCCCCACGCCAGCAAGGGGCGTCTCGAGTATAGGGTGGATGCTGGCTCCCATAAAACCAACACTTACGGCTATGGAACTAAAAACATCAGAGATGGGAAAAATAAACTGATACATACGTGGGCGTGTAGATAACATATCGAAGAAATGGAAAGATCTTGAATAGATGATGAGGAATGATTTCAACGTTGCAATGTCCCAAACATCTAAGGAAATCAAAGATCAAAACGTAGAGGTAGATCATGCTCATTGATCCAAATCCCATAAGGGTAGTTCCAATGATAGGCACCCCTATAATCACACACAGGATTAGATGTTCCAGCAGTGTAGCATGCCCAGCTGCACCAAACAACAAAATGCACCAAAAGTTTTTAGTCCATGGATCTGTGGGGAAACTTATTCACAACCAGATGCCCAAAAAGCCGAACAAGAATAATTCATGTAGAACAATACAACATGTGTGTGTTGTGGACAATTTGGATTTAAATAAAACTTTTCCGGGGAAGAGTTAAACTCTGGGACTCTTCCCCGAAAAAGTTTTATTTAAATCAGGGCCATCCAAAACATAGACGAACGGCTGAGATGGTGCATGACAAGGATGCTGTGCACCCTTGCACAGCAGGCCCCCCCGGGTTCGTGCGTGTGTAAATGTGTATATGTATGGGTAGAAAGATCGATAATGGTGTACCTGTGAAGGGATGTGTGACTTTGGAGGAATGATGCAGCCAATGATAGTTGTTAAAAAGATGCTGTGAATGCATGAGTCTGTGTGTCCAATAGTAAAGTGGCTCTGAAACCATCATGTGCACTACTAGACAGCAGAGAATCCCCTTTGTGTTCCACAGTGGAAGACAGGCTAGGGAAGAAGGGAAACTGAAGTAGGCCAACGAACCCACAAAGGCTTGAAGAATAATAAAATTATCCCTGCCAAAAAAAATAAAGACACAACAAAATGAAAAGCAAAATCACATTGTTTTAGATGAAACAGTGGAGCAAAAGTGCAGAAAAATACCAATCCCACTC
Organism: Rhododendron kiyosumense; assembly: GCA_019656275.1. Classification (NCBI taxonomy): domain Eukaryota; kingdom Viridiplantae; phylum Streptophyta; class Magnoliopsida; order Ericales; family Ericaceae; genus Rhododendron; species Rhododendron kiyosumense. The sequence continues at coordinate 964,415 of BPLS01000135.1, forward strand.
TCTGTCGATTTGCTTGAAATCTATGCCAAGTTGAGACACCCGGCGATTGCGGTTTAGGAAAAGCATATTACTGTAAGAGCTCCACAGCTGGTGAATTAGGCCCCTCAGTGAACATAAGATGAGAATATGCTTACACCAGCTATCTCTCTGAGTCCCTTCCCAAACAGTTGAATGCAGGAATTTTGCCACAAATGGTCCATATAGCAAATACTGTTACACCCCATAATAAGTTGACAGACAAACTACTTATAAAATACTAACCCATTAGATTGGAAGTATAAATAATAAAGGGGGCAAAAAATAGCTTGCCTTGAATATACCCAAATTATCCCATGGCCAGGCAAATAGAGGGGAACCCATTTCCCCTGGGAAACAGTTTCTTTCATATTCAGGAATATCAACATTTTGTTCATTTGCACCATTTTCCCTCTCCATTCAAGAAACCAAGCAGATTGGAAAACAGAAAGAAAGATGCCAATTTTCCAAGAAATGCAGGAGGGAAAAAGGCAACAAAGAGAACAAAGAGGAAGACAACTTGTTGAATCTTTCTCCTTTGCCTTTCAGATTTTTGTCCAACTCAATGCTTAATCTCCTAGCATATAAAAGGCCAAGTAGATAGTTGTCCTTGTCTAATAATCAATGGGTTTGCTAAACTTTTGCAGCTTTCTCTTGCTTGACTGGAGACATGACACGACTTCAATTTCCACAAAAACCGTATAAGAATTAAATCCATTTCCGTTTTTTCTGTCGAAAATATCACACCTCCATAGCTGACAAATTTTGGAGCTTTTATGACATTCCAATCCTAGAAACTTAGGAGTAGCATGAGAGAGAGAGAGAGATCGGGGGGGTGCGGGGGTGTGTGTTTACACGTTGGTTAGAAGGCCGTAGCCGTAACCAGGAATTAATAATAGTGGGACACCTTTTTGTACACATTTCAACAACAAAAAATTTACAGCACGTACTATTAAACAATGCCAAAATAATAAAAAAATGTTTGTTCTAAAATAATAGAAAAAGCTAATACACACTACTACAAAATGATCTCACTTTTTGTAAAAGCGTAATAAAATGTTATGGATTATAGTTTTAATCTCAGTTATACGAAAAAATTGAGATGAAAAGATTTTTTTATCTCAATAATCTAAAAAGTGAGATTATAACTTAAAGAATATATCTCATTTTTTGAAAAATTGAAATTGTATGTAAAAGAATATATCTCGTTTCAAAAAAACTGAGATTGTTACTTATATTTTAGATCTCGCTTAGTAAAACTGTGATTGTTTACTTAAAGATCTCATTTCAAAAAAACGTGATTGTAACTGTAATAACCATTGAAAAAGGAAATTAATGTCATGCCCAAGGCTCGAGAACACCCTCACGCAACCCAGGAATGGAGTCAAGGAGGGGCCAGTAGGGGTACAAGAAGAAAAAGAAACACTACGATTATATGTAAAAAAAAAAAAATTCCTATGAAAATATATAGGCTCGCCTCTGCGTGGTGAAATTGCTTGCTCCGTTGTCGCAACCAACAACAACTTAAGGGCTACAGCTAGCACGCAGAAGAGAATGTGGAATCTGTTAGGATATTAATATATATACTATTTCTTACTGTTGCTTATTGAATCAAAGCACCCACCTACGTTCGTGATTTCTGCACAATAATTAAGCGTCCTCATAATACACAGTACGAATAAGTTCTAAACTTGATCAATCGGTTATATTTTAATAGTGGTCGATCTGAATCATTAGAATTTTTTACTAAGAAAGATAGTAATTCCATAAACCATCAAAACAAATCAATTGTCTATCAAAACAAATAAATTGTTTGCATTGTCCCAACGGATCAAGTCTGAGAGCAGTTAAATACACAATAAAAAAATACACTTTTCTTTACAAATTTTGTCCCTAAACCTTTAACTTTGTCTTGATGTTGTGGGTTCTATCAACAAATACAATACTACTTTCAGAATTGTAAATAAATAATAAAGTATAATATATACTCCTATAACTCATGATTTAGCTACTTACGAATTTAGACATTATTCATTGGAGAGTTTCAAATAGTAAGTGGTGGCTATTTTTTGCATTAGACATCTCACTTCGCCAATGTAATGGAATTGTCGAAATATTTAAAATAACAAATTAAGAATGAAATGGTATACAAAATGTATTGAAGTGATTAAACAAAGAACAATTTAAGAAATCAAAATAAGAAAAATACAAAATTTGAAGAAGAAAAAAAAAAAAAAAAAACACTCAGTGGGGGCGCGTGCCCCCGCTCGCCCCCAAGGTCATAGCGACTAGAGGGTGTGGATGATTTTTTATTTATTTATTTCTAACGACAATTAAGGATGTCCGAGTCAGCTTACACGTATTTCGACTATTGTCTCCCTGGTCTTGTCACGCTTGACTCTCTTGCGGCCTCGCATTGGGAGAGATAATTATGGTCTCATTTCACGATTCAAGTCGATCATCCATTTTATTAATTTCTTTATATATGCTAACTAATTAAAAAATACTTGATTGCATATTGGTATCCATTTAACCAAACAATATCAGACTTAAAGAGCAATGGCCAGCCACAGCAACCGTTCGTTGATCTACAACCACTTATAATTCGCTCAAGTCTTCATCGATAATTGAACTTGATTTTTTTTTGGAAAAATAACGACCTAGGACGCGTTTTGATAATTAATACCCGCTAAGGACATGCTAAGAATATTTGTTAATGCTAAAAATATCATTGACGGATATTAATTATCAAAACACGTCATTGGCCGTCATTTTCCCTTTTTTTTTTTTGCATGGATGAGTACTCACAAGTTGATCGAGAAAATAGCTCATATCGTTAAATGAGATGACGACACTTTCTACTCTCTCCGTCCCATTTTCATCGTTCAATCTCGAAATACTACAAATTTAAGGAAACATCATGATTATCCTTTCAAAACTTTACATTTCCAATAATACCATTGTGTGATTTTTTTGGAGTTCATGGGAACCAATTTCTGGTGCAAATATGGGAGAAAGGCTGCTCCAATTTGAATTTGCCAGTCAAGATATTAATTGGGAGTCAGAAACTTGGGATATTGTGAGGTAAAAAAGGCATACCAAATTTAAAATTCAAACTTCTCTCTTCCAAAAGCCAATTTGAGAGAAGGGTAAAATGGAAAAAATAAAGAATTTTGTACCTTTGTCCTTTCAAATGGACAATCTTTTTGGGACACAAAAAAGAGGAATTTTGGACAAAGAAAATGGGACGGAGGGAGTAATTTGTATCACATGAAGATCGCGTGGGAATCTTTTTCCAAATGTTGGTAAAGCGAAAGCGGCACAAATTCATGCACTAAAACAAACTCAACTTTCATTGATTGATTTCTAACACAAATACAGTACTCACAAAATTAACCTCTCACACTCACGGATACCTCGATTTCTCACATTTTTTTGATCCGCCTCGATTTCTCACATTCACTGGTGGTGGTTGGGGAGTCCCCTCCCTAATTCTCTCTTCCTGTTATGATCGAAACACACACGCACACGATTCACGAGACAGTAAAGAAATCGAACACAACAATATACTTGGTTCTCCAAAATCGGGTATGTTCATGAGAGCGAGAGAGCAGTCTTTTTATTGATAATCACAGTACATAAGGGATTTACAATAGAGAATATTTATACCTTCTCTATTCCTACCCTTATAACACCGCACGTTCCGTTCCGCTTCGTTGTGCTTTGCTCCACTCCATTCCACTACACTCGTAACTAACCCTTATTGTAAAACTTCTTAGTACCTCTCTCATAATATGAGCCACAAACTCTAAGACTTAATTCCCCTCTGCTCTTTTTTTCTCGGGTGTTCGGACAAATAAGCCAAAGTGGCTTATTTTTTGTCCTTATTCAAATTTTTTTCGTATCACTTGGTTTATTGTCAATTTTTTGGGGATTATTGCATCCTCACGACAAGAGGAATCTAAAAAGTAAAAAATTTTGACCGAAATCCAATTTTTTTAAAATAAAGACAAAAAAAATTAGCCTATTGAAAAAATTGGCTTACCGAAATCCAATAGGAGAAAGTCTACGGTTCCCGATTAGGAAATCCCGATCGGAATCCCAACGCCCCTCTAGGCACGCTTTGGCCACCAGACGGCCGATCCGATCCGTCCAATAATTCTAAAAAACAAAACCAAGTGGGTCTTCGCGATAATAAATGGCATCCGACGTGTGTAACTGGCCGATCCAAGCACTCCATTTTTGGCTGATCCAAACACAAAAATGGAGTGCTTGGATCGGCCACTTACACATGTCGGATGCCGTTTATTCATGCATAGGCCCACTCAGTTTTTTTTTTTTAGAATTATTGGACGGATCGGATCGACCGTCCGGTGGCCGGAGCATGCCCGGCGGAGTATTGGGATTCCAATTGAAATTTCCCGATCGGAAACTGTATACTTGCTCAATCCAATAGTACTCTTCCCTCAACATGCAGTACACACATGTTTTCATGGCAGACTCAGCAAATCAGAACAGTCCAAGACCAAATCATATCCAAAATATCTCCATAGATATTTGTTCATTCCCAAATCAAACGTACGTGGGAAATATTGGAAAAGTCCACAAAATTTTAAAGCTGTTTGGTGTGATCTTGAATACTAGTACCTCCCCCCCATAGAGGAGTAAACTTTCTTTTCTTTTGTTGAGTATCTTCTACAAACAAACAAACCTAGGAGTGTAATTTTACTCTACTATTTTCTTTTGGTTTCCTGGCGGGTGCTTTTTGAGACCAGAAATGCTACTTGTACAGAAAATAGGGCACAGACACCATGTGCAGCGGATGTTTGGGCCTGTTTTGGGCCCAACAAAAATAATCAGAGCCGCTCATTTTGTTCAATATATTTTTCTTGAGGCCTCCATAAAAAATCAGCTTCATCTGACATCGATAAGGGCGTTTACAAAGCGTCCAAAATTGGTTTAGAAAATTTTTAAATCGATTTTGGATACTTCGTAAACGCTTTTGTCGATGTCGGATAAAGTTGATTTTTTACAAGGACCTTACACAAAATATATTGAACAAAATGAGCTGTTCCGATTATCTTTGTTAGACCTAAAACGGGCCCAAACATGCGCTGTATGCGCTATCTGTGATCTGATGTTGTACCAGTAGCAGCACTCGAGACGACAAATAGGTTTAATTTTTTCTTTAAGCAGTAAGGAACGGGAAATTTTTGGAACAGAAGAAACAAAGGAAGGGTACTAGTACTAGTACTTGGGTTCCCTGCAGTGCACTACAAGAGGAGTGTAATGCGCAATTCAAATCATCCATTCAGAAATCAATCAATGGTTTAGATATCATTTCGGCTCCTGCAGATTTGAATCAGTCATTGTCGCGATGAAATCGTCCATAGCTGATTTGAACGGCTAGAATTGTGCTTTACACCCTGCACTATAGAGACCCAGTTCCCCGATTAAAGGACAAGTATAAAGAAAATGCTATAAGCTTGAAGAAATAACGAGCTAGCTAGCAATAATGGGTTGATGTATATAAATTATTACTAGTATAAGTATAATTTAGCTTTGCGCGCGGCATATAAAGCTAGCAATAAGGCGTTGTTGGTTAAATTTCCCATGTACTATACTTTGCTCTAGCTAGGCTACATAATATATATTTTTTTTTAATCAAAAAAAGGGTGGGAGGGGACAACCAGCGTAGCAACTTTCCTTAGGCATGATCATAGGGGCTCTCTACCTGCTGTGGAATGTCTGATTCGAGCCATAGCTACTGTCCGGATGGACAGACCGTCACCACAACACCACTTAGGTATAAGTGGGCATAATGCTTTATTCCACACCCCTTGCCACCTGACAAGGCTCGAAACCAAGACCTTGCCTGGGGATGAGGGGCACCTGCCCACCAGGCTACCACCCTCGGTGGTCGCTAGGCTACATAATTTTGTGTTTGAATTTCACTACCTATTTGAAGTACTTTTATATGTTTAAGCTCGATTGTAACAGAAAGTACTTTTGAGATCCGTTAATTAATTGAAGATATTAGCTCGAAACAAAATAGATGAAAAATTGTATTGGAAGATAGTATCAAAATAGATGGAAAAAGTATGCCAAACTTACTTGTATTGAAGTACCAACTTTGAGTTTCAAAAAAAGTACCAACCTTTAATCCTCCAATTTTCTTTTTTCCTTTTTCGTGTTTGCACATCAACCACGAATGGGAGATGCTATCAAACAGTTTTCTGTAGAGCGGTGCAAAGCGGTGAATTCAGCCGTTCATGTCGACAATCAACAGCTCAGATTTGATCCGAACCGTCCGTGCGAAGATTAACTGCCAGATTAGCTGCTCTACAGCATCCCTAGATCCCCACACATTAGGTATCGTTAGCACGAACCCTTATAAAGTTACCATCTTACCCTCGTCTCTCTCTATCAGAGTCAGATATTTCGTATGTGTCTCAATTTGATATTAACCGCAGACAAAGGCACCACTCCACCCAAGTGCCTACTTCTTGGCAAATGGATCTAGGTCAAATTAGTCAAATTTGACAATTTCCTACCTTGTTGTCAAATTAATAAAAATATTTCAAACATCAGCCTTAAAAATGGAGCCGGGGGTTGCATTGCTTATAAGTGGATTGGACATTAAATTGGGAAACAAATTAATGATTTTTTTTTTTTGTTTTGTTTTTGTGGGGCTATTACGAATCCTACAAAGATGATTCAAATCGCAAGTTATTCTTAAAATATTTTTTTATGGGTTTCTAAAAAAAATTAGCTCATTCTGATATCAGTAAGGATTGTTTCAGAATCCGTAGGGCGCCCTACGAATTCTGAAACACTATATGAACTCTAAAATAGCTTTATCGATATCGGATTGTGCTAATTTTTCTCAAGAACCCATAAAAAAATATTTGTATTTTAAAAATAACTTGTAGTTTGAATCATTTTTTAAGACCCATAATGGGCCCCACAAAATCAACAATAAATAACAAGTGTTCTATGTCGACTCATTGCCTCCCCAAACACTGCCTTAGCAGCAAAATTGAAAGGGCCGGACTATTTGCAACTGCAAATTTACTATATGTAGCAAATTCATAAGAATGAATCCAAAAATTTCCTCTTAAGCAAATTAGCAGTTGTATTTAGCAGTACCCAATTGAAAAGCGCCATTTTTCCCCAAAACATGGTCGTTGAATGGCGTAGCAGTCTGCTGTTGTGCTTTAAGGTGCAGCTCCCTCCTTAAAATTGCATTCCGTTTGTGAGAATGACACCTCCTTTGGCATCACCTAAGCTTTCAAAATAAGTTGCATGCCAAAATTCAAGGTTTTGGATGGAGATGTTCTTGTTATAATTAATTAGGGTGGCTGAACGAACCAAACAGCTTGAGCTTGGCTCGTTCATGCTAGTTCAAACAAAATAGTATAAGTCAAGCTCAATCACTTTTTGTTGTTTGTATATAAATTTAAGTCAAGTTTGAGCATATGAGTGTTTGACTAATTGACTTGATAGGCACAAATAGGAGTAATCGCCAACGGGCACGTGAGATACTATTTCCAAGCAATAATAGGAGTAAATCAATAATATTCCAAGCACGTGAGATACTATTTCCTTTCATTTACACATCTTTTAACCAATCATCCAATACTTTTGCATCCAAATTGGAAACTTCTTAAGGCTTAATCGCCAACGGGCTTGTAGCCCAATAGTACTTCCTAGTCCTTCCCTTGTGGGAGGCCAAGATTCGAGTCTCGTCAACCGTCAAGGACATTTATGGTCAGAGCTATGGACAATCTCTAGACTCCGGTGGAAGGCTTAATCAATCCAAAAAAACCTTCCATGGTTATTGGGTGTATTTTCCCCAACTTTTGTCATTTTTGAAAGTCACAAGCTTAAACTCAAGTCAGACTTGGTAGCTCAAAATTTCACAAGTTTAAGCTCGGACTTGATAGCTTGAGATTTGACTTGCATATTTACAAACCAAGCCAAGCTTTCACAATCAAAAAATTTCAAATGTGAGGTGAGTTTGAACAATTAATCCACAAAAATTCTCGAGCTCGAGTCGAGTTAGGACACATGTAATAGGAAGTTGAGCCAAACCAAAACAATACTGTGTTTTGCTTGTTTGGCCTGATAGGCACCCCTAATTCTGATAAAATTTCTCATTGTTTCTTAAGCTTTTACGTGAATAGTGAACAAAGGAAATACCTATCAGAATTACAAAAGGGTAAACCACAAGATAGGATTAAGTGGAAATGGTGTGTTCATACTTTCTAGCTGTCTGTGTGGAAAATTGTATTCCAGTAGAGTAACAGTCACTGTGATATCATAGTGCAATACTAAACCTTTTTGTGTGTATATTAATTGTCCCACATAACTTAGTGTGGTAAGAGAAAATGTGATCCATATATAAATTGTACTCCAGTAGAGTAGCAGTCACTGTGATATCGACGCTGTTCCATTAGCTCAAATCCAGAGCACCGAAGTACTTGTACACAACCAACTGAGCTAGAAGCCCTGGTCCGACAACATTTATATGCTTAGTAATCAGTATTATGATGAAAATCACATCCCACAAAAGTAAGACCATAGCCATGTCCCCAGTAGTAAAGCAAACTGGAGATCTTTTTATTTGAACGAAAACTGCAGACATAATCCCCCTGTTGGTAACTAGAATTAAGTGGGAATGAAGTGGGAGACCAAACTATTACTAGTAATATCTAGCAGTCCTACTACATTTCTACTGAATTTCAAGTACAAGGTTATCATGAGTTGACATAAGATGTTTACACAGATCTGAACGCATCTGCCTCCCTACAACACGGGAATCCTATTGTGGACTCAGTATTATTGCAAATAAGAACTAGGATTCTCAAGGTGATCTCCTTGTATGTGTTTTTTTATCATCTCCTTGTGTGAACCTGAAGAATCCAAATGAGAATCCAGGTTTGGATTCCGTATTTTCCCAACAAAGGGTGACTTTTTGCTAAATTTTTTATCTTCAGACTAATGGCAAAAGGGGAAACTCACCCTAACCTAAAGGAGCTAATGAAAATAAAATAAATAAGAATAAATTAGATAAAATCATTCCCAACTCCATTCATAAGGTACTTTACCAAATTTATTTATTAATGTCTTCTGAATTATGAGGAATGCATCACTGATTTCCATTCACACACACTACTAAGCAAAGCATACTTTCATTGACATTATTATTTCTTAGTTTTTACAGGGCTGAACAGTGAACACCCAGATTTTAGGGCCAAGTAGTTACTGGGTCCAAACAGCACCGGCACCATTTCCAGATCCAAACCCTCCACAATCCAGGGTAAATTTCTTTGGCCCACCAATCTCTCTTTGAGCTTGTGGCCCAATACCAGAGACCACATTGGAGACTGCACCAAGAACAGCAGTCATGGACTAAGAAGAATCACCACCAGAGCCAGACCCGGACCCGATTCCACAGCCAGAGCCAGTGGTATCACCAGAAGTGGACATACTGATGGCTTAAAGGGTGTTTGAATTATTACGAGAGGTTTCATACATATATAGGAACAATGAAAATGAATGTCCTTCATTGTAATCATTAAGAAGTTGAAATTTTACAACTCTGGAAGGATGAAAAGCAGGAACTGGAAATTTCCAACCCTCAACCACCACCACAATCCCTTGAAGTCAACAACAAAAATGAATAACTAGGATCTGTAAAATGATCAAGAGCCTAGACAGTGCCAAGCGTATCGGTATCTTGAAACGCTGGTCAGTAAATCCATTATTACCGTGACACAATGATCTAGAACCAACCAACACTCTTAATGGTTTGCCACCAATAATTTTTGATAGGCTAAGGCACACTAATCTATCTGAAAGCATTATGTATCATTGAAATCAACTCATGCACAGCGTTATAGCAACCTTCAATAGTTGCCATTTCTGCTGGGCAGGAGAAAGAACTTAGTTTTTCCTGCCAAAGCAATACCAATATGGCGTACTAGGTAAATTTCCCCCCATTGGCTATGAAGCCTGTCCTTACATATGTTTAGAACATTTCAACTTTTATCGACGATAAGATAGGAAACCATCTCCATCCTCGTAGAGATCCAAAGTTATCCGGGCATGAAATGATAACCTCACACAAAATATATACAAAGATGAACAAATGTATTTACTTATAGATGAACTCAAAACGTAGACAACCTAGAAGAAATTCACGTTGCTGTGTGCTAGAGAAAATCCAAAGTACAAAGGTCTAACTATAATATATCACAAAGTAAGAAGATAATTGGAGGATTATGTACAAGAATAACTTCATCAAGCGTTCTGCACATATTAGGGGAGCTACGAAGCCATGGCCTACTAATGGTTAAAATAAATCTACCCATAAGATGGAACATCTAAAGACATGGTCATGTCTGTTAGTAACTGAAATCACCTTACTCTTTTTCTTCTTGGTCAGTGTACTGAGGTTGATGTTTTTGCTCTTGATCTTTCTCAAGCCAGTTGGAGAGTAATCACACCTGAAAGTGAGATACTAGGGTTTATGAACTGTTTAGAGAAAGCAAACAGAAGTAGCGGAACAAAAAATGAGAGACAAGGATAAGTTCAAAAGCTAACCTGCGCATTTTCAGTTTTATACTTCTGAAGCTCCTCTTGGGCACGTATTAGCCTGCATAAAAGGTAAAATAAAATACGAAAAATGTCCAAAACCTGTGGGATTATTCTTGTAACAATTACATGTAAGCTGTTGTGTGCGTGATCATGGATACCTCAATTGCAAATCAGTTATCTCACGAAGTAGTTCCTTCTCCCTATCATGAGCTGCCTCCAGCTGCAACAGGACAACAAGCATATGAAATTTTCTCCTTAAATCACTGCGCTAAGGAGGAAAATACTTAAGGGGCCATTCCACATCACATAATATCAGTTTAAACATTAAGACCACTTGGCAGGAAAAGAACCGATTATCAAGGAATTGCCGAAGCAAATTTGGATTGTATTCTCGTACTAGTCTGACGACTTTCCCAGGCTTTTGCCTGGGTAACATCTATCAACCGTGAACCTCCAATAGTCAATTCCCTTTGACATCTTGGTTGACCAAAGAACATCCAACAGTTAAGGTTCAAGTTCTACGGCTGCCAACATTTCGGTACATCGCCTACGAACTCCACACTAAGCACTAGATAAATAACAGGAAACATGAATTGTTTTTTGCTAACATCTGAAGTTTCTTATTTAGTATGGCGAATGAATACATTTTTGTCCTTGTTGGAAAGATGAACCTAAGTGTTCAATGAATTTAACAGAAAGAAGAAAGAAACGAGAAACATCAAAATCATGTGGAGCCTTATTTTGTTTTGTTACCATAAGTAGGACGGGGAATCAGGAAGTTGCCTTTTGCAATCATAAGATTCAAACTCAGTCATTGTGTTTTTTAAGGGAGCGCCTCAACCTCTAGGCCAACCCCTTAGTCTTAGCCCTTATTACTCCAACATCGTTCATAATCCTTAATTGAAGAGTTTAATCTTTGAAATGACCCAGGTTCACTGCCATGACATGAAGAGTACCATCCACTTTTCATGTGTGCTGAGGCCTTCATTACATACAGACCCAAACTTACCTAGTTCTGTTTTTATGCATAGAATTTAATCCTAGTTTTGTTTTTGTTCATACAGACCCAACCCCACATCCTCATGTCTATCCGGTCAAGCTTTCATCATGGCATTGACCAGTGACCAACTGATAGTACGGGTTTGATCATTTAAAGAAGGCCCATCTTGCTCTTCAAAACGCAATTCAAGAAGGCCAAGGAACCATGCATTATTACATACCAGTGATTTTTCAGCAACTGATGTATTCATTGGAAGACCTCCTCCATCAACTGCACAATTGGTCTAACATATGAAGTACAAGCAACATAGAACAAAATAAATGAGTTTCCAGAAGAACTGATTGCTCACACCTGTAAAGTCACCGACTGAGACTTGCTTCAATAGGCTTAGGATAATTTCCTGTGGAGAATAATATGATAAATAAAAAATTCTGAAATACTTAGCTGCAATGATGCGAACACATATACGAAACCCATACCCTTTGATGAATATTCGTGTGCAAAACAGACTGAACCATCGGAAAAAGGGAATGGCCAACAAGCTTAGGTGGTGTAGGATCTGATGGTGATGGTGGTGGAAGAGGAAAGGAAGGATGTTGGGTAATCACCTACATAACCCATAAAAAAGTCTTTATCAAATGTAATGCTCAGGATTTCCAATGTCAAATACGATTTATATGCAAATCAATTTGTAGATACAAAGTGAGAATGAAAGGGAAAAGGAAAGATGTACACAATTATTCCAACCTTGTGTAATAGGCATTATTAAAAAAGAGGAAAGAATTTCATTTGCTTGTTTCTCTTAATACTACCGTTTTTTTTGGAATAGGTGTTAAAGGATAAGGGGCAAAGGCTAAAATTTATGACTTCAGCTACCACGGTTTGTCTAATATCCCTGAGTGAGGATCACAATGATATTTGAAGAGGCAAACCTAGTGGTGTTTACCAAAAGAAAAAGAAGGGTTATCAGTGTAACTTAAATCAATTTTAACTCATACTCCATGTGATTAAGTTGACTTGAAAAGAAAGTACGAACAAGAGGTTTTTTGGTGTAATCCACCTTACTTTCAAGTAATACTTTATGTGATTGAATTGAATGAAAACACATTTGTAGTTAATTGTTTACATGACTGAATTGACTTGAAAAGTACAAACCTGCATACTGTGACTCTTTTGTAGCAAGGGAGACAGGGCTACCTAAAAAGAAATATAGAAGATATAGTTAGGAACATGACTATATCTGATGCAGCAGCATAATAATGCTAATCTGGAAACGAAGATTTATATTAATTTGGTCAAAGTGTCTAATTGTTGAGTATTTGTTATTAGTCTTGACGAGTCTCATTTGTAATCCCTATATATAGTTGATCTAATGAAGTGAGAGGAGAGTTGAGTTGATTATTAAGTGTTGTGCAAGTGTGTCTTGCTTGGAGTGAGCGATTCCTCCTGTGACTTGGTCGCGTCGAGTGGCATCCGCTAGCCCCGGTCAAAATGGCATCCCGGGACTATCCCAACCTCGCAGGTCTTGACCTGCGTCAATATCATAATCGTTAAGTATGGAGAGTAATGTACCTTGTCTAACTCGACATTCTCAGATGTGACTTTAAAACGCCCCCTTTGTTGAACAACTGCACACTTTGCTTTCTCATCTTGCTCGTCATTTGTTGCTGTCAAAACAAAATCCAATTAGATGATAAGAGAAGAAATGTACATGACAAAGTAATATAACATGGATAACGTAGATCAACTAAATGGTTTCAATAAACTTTTCTATGCAAAAAATAAGTTGCTTCTTTCTACTTGCCTAATGGCCTAGAATCTCTTGGCAGAATTTCAGGAGGTACATCATCTGCAACCTGGGGAATAGGAGCTCCATTTCTACTTGAGATCTTCTGAAGCTGATTTTGCAATTTGTCACTGAAAATTTCCCAAATTCAACTAAAACCCGCAATGGATTGCATCGCAATTATGTAACACATGGTAAGAATGAAGGTGTTTCCTTGCAATTAGAATAAGAAGTATTGAAATGAAAATTGCTTCCATCTAGAAACACAACTGGAAGCTTGACATAAGAGCTTGGGTATAATGTGAAAGAAAAGGTTTCATCCATCGTCAGTATTCAGTACAAAACTTACTGTAGAATATTTTTCTAGATGCAGTGTTTATTCGCAGTGACTCATGCATGAAAAAAAGAATAGAACCAGATGGACCCAGAGGCCCTACACCATTCACCCACTATTAAGACAGACTCAGCTCGAGCAGCATTGAGTCACCGTCCTACATCAGTTATGTATTCATATCGGAGTACAAGACAGGTCACTAACACAAAGTTGTGATTTCCCGAAGTTGTTGAATGGTGCATGCAATGTATGGTCGCCCAAAGAATATGATAAAGAACACTTCAAGCACATGTCCCAAAGCTTGCATAGGTTATCTTACCCCTCTCCTTTACTAGGAAGAAAACAGGCATCTGGCAATACAATACTGCCTGATGAACTTCCCCTCCTCTGATGAGCTTGCACAGCCATGCCATCAAAGATTCTTCCATTGACGACCAAACCAGATTTTCCAGCCAGATTATTTTCGACATTATCATCAAAACTGGGAGAAGAATTTTGAGAAACTTGGTGTTCTTGGGTTGAACTAGCTATGTTCACATCGTCATCAGATTTCTCATACTTCGTTCTGGAAAATAAAGAACTAATCATTATTTGGTTTACACACCTAACGATCTTTACTCGGACATATGAAAAATAAAAATGTGACATATACACAGAAATTGTCATGGCAAAATCACCAGTCGTATAATAGGACTCCTAATAAGAAAACTATTCTGCAGGACACAACATTATGAGAGGAGAGGTGTGGATAATTCAAGCAAGACATACAAGTTGTTGGTCACGGTTGAGTCAACTGCCGAACAAGATTGTAGATTTTGCATCAAGTCGTTATCTTCCTGTGAAGTACCACATCATTAGGAACTACAGAAGCATAGGGCTACATCTCAACAAAGGCAATCGGGTAAAGAGTGTAAACATACTGGATCAGAAACTTGTGAACAGTAGCTCAATGAAGACAACTGATGCTGAAATTTCTTTTCTTGGTCAAGGCCAGAAGCAGTAACTAAGCTTCCTCCTTGTTCTTTTTCAGATTGAGTGTCCTCATCCTGGATCTACCAATCAAAGATTTAAAGTTGATTAGTGAACCAATATTTACATCAAATTATTGAGTATAGTCCAGAAAATCTAACAAAATAAAGAGCTAGTTATTTTACCAAGGAAGCCTGAGCCTTCACGTCTTCAAGATTGAAGTTCCAACCACTAATCCCTCGTTTATATTCATCCTACACAACTTACAAAATGCATGTCAAAACCAACTATGTTACAAAGAAAGATTCTACCTTCATAGTAAAACAGAAGATTCCATTTGGAAAAGAACATCGTATGGAAAAGAAATGTGGACCACAAAAAGAAGGGACGTTGTTAAGATTAGATTAATCAAATCAATGACATATCATTCAGACAGAAGAAAACAGGATTCATCAGCAAAAAACAAATGAAAGACTCCATAACCTAACAACAATATTCATCGGGAGCATTGTGGGGAAAAAAGTTACAGCAGGCAGTGATGGCATAACAGGAAGAGGGATTATCACAATAATAAGCAAGTTATCTTTCAGGAAGAAAATTTTGAACCCTCAAGCACGATTAGCACCACTGGCCAAAAGACTCAAAAACAGAACAAATGATTATGAGGCACAACCACAAGAAGTTGTATGCATCACAATGCGAAAATATTATTTTAATGATAGATTCATGGGTTCTTTGTCTGTAACCATAAATTTTTGAACTAGGGATAATACCTTATTCACTAAACTAACCAATTAGATATTCTGCTCATTCACTATCGGTAGTTCCTATATTCTAGGCATCTGCTGTGACAGCATGCTCAAGAAAAAGGACCTCTTTTGAGAAGGTTTCTTTTAAAAAAGGACCAAATGTACCAACAAGAGATGGACAAAGGAAAGACTGCAATTGCTGCTAGAAATGGCAAAACTTCTATTAAATGTCTTGATGTCACACTAGTTGCTTGATGCACTGCTAAACTTTATTGATACTCCTGACATAATTCTGCATGATTGTCGTAACACCCATTTTATCGATGTAAAAGGATCATAACTGATAATCTGAATTTACAAGCTAGACTACAAGATAAAGTGCAAATGGGAAATTTCAATCCGTGAAGAAAATTGAAAACAGGTTCGTGTGAAAAGATTTTTACAGAAATACAGAACCTACTGTCTAACACCAAAGGCCAGGCCAAAATTTGTATACCAAGCTCTGCACAGAGATGAAAGATACCAACGGAATCATATTAAATCATGTTGCTACCAAATAAATCAAACTATCGATATCTATTTAGCTTGTTGAAGCATCCAAAAGTTCAAACCTGTGACATTTCCTCCTTCTGCCCATCTGGTATTTTCTTTTCTGCAAGCATGTCTTGTTCTTTTCTCTGTAGATAATAATTGCACACTCATTAGCAAAGAACACATTTAAACGCCAAATATTCTCAACAGCATGCCAAATCATATCCTCAAAAAGGTAACGCATTTGACCTTCAAGGCTTGGAGACGATCACCAAGAGCGGGGAGCCCCTCCAAAAGTGTTCTCGCTATGTACTCATTGGATCTAGCTTTCTTGAAGAAGGAATGTTTTAACAACTTTTGTGCAGAAGGTCGCTTTGAAGGATCTTTTACCAAGCAACTAGCAATCATCTGCTTAAAGGACTACCGAAAAGAAAAACACAAACAAACGGAAAGGAAATTTCACATTCCATACTCACAACCAAGGTTAAATTAACTCCACTTTTACAAGCATGTACCTTAGAAAACTTTCTGTCTCTCTCATAATCAAGACCAGGAGGCGCATTTTGCAAAGTCATGAGTAATACCTGACAATTGTGAAGAAGCCTGAGTATTTAAGCTGATATTTCAAACAAATATGCAACCAAAAGCATGCACCTTCATTGGAGGATACTTTGAAAAAGGAGCATGGCCATGGGCTAGCTCTAAAGCAGTAATACCGAAAGACCAGATATCAGCCCTGCAAGAAAATAATAGCAATAAAGATCAGTATGTAATTAGGAAACAAAGGAAGGAACACTTGCAGTGAAAATATCAACATACTTGCAGTTATAACCATGCAATTGCTCCATAACCTCGGGTGCCATCCTGCAAAACAAAGATTCTCCACTGGTTAAAGAATTGCATTATTGCCAAGAGGAAGCTGATCCTTGGGCCACACTGTGTTAAAGATGCAAACAAAATGATATTGAATCCTTCTGGTTTTCCTGCAAAGTCTTTACTTTCGGTGAAAATGTTTAAGCAAATACTCCTGGTCAGGGCCCAACATTCACCAGGATTATTAGCCAAATTTATGAGCAAACAAACCTAGAGATACTGAAATGAGTAGACCCACAAACACAAAATGCATACCAGCACGGTGTGCCCACAAATGTTTTTCTCGTCCGCTCTGCTGAATCAAACAAACAAGCAGATACACCAAAATCCCCAAGCTTAATTGCACCATTTGCATCAATGAGAATATTTCCAGCCTATCAGAAACGGAAGATTACTTTAATGCAAGTACAAACTAGTATGTTCTTTATGTGATAACAACCTGCAAACAAATATTAACCATAGCTACGTATAACAGAGAAATATCTGTAATATAATCAAAGTACAGCAGGTCACTGCATTTTTATGAAATTTTAGTGTCTTCTTAACCAGTCGGTCCACGGTATCATTGATGTTTCACAATCAGTTCTTCTCACTTCGCCAAAAACTTCTCCCAACTTTATTGACATTAATCTGTTATGGGAGCCTTGTCTTGGTAAGAAGTTCAAAGGTATCATACATTAATTGGTATTTGTCAGCAGTAAACTGTACCAATCCAGAGTTCCAGAGAAGCATCCAGCTCAAGCCTCTCGGACTCCATACAGAATTGACAGCATCAATCTAGAAGCATATTTGCATTGCCTTCTCACCAGAGCTAATTATCAGGGACTTTACAGATAGGGGCAACCCCAGTGCACGAGGCTCGTGCCATTGCGGGGTCTCAGGAAGGGTTGATTTATGCAGCCAACCCCTGCAAGCAGAGAGGCTGTTTCCGCAGGGACTTTACAGATACCAATTTGGAAATTACCCTGCATAGTTTTTCCTGACCAACTTGGATTTTGCTTATCCACTGCTAGCTCTTAATTTATCATAGCCCATAGGACCTTGAGGAAGAGCCGCAGATAATAATTAACTGCTCAGTGGGGAATTTTTGGCTCAATTTTCTGTGTAAGACCAGCTTGGACAGAATGGTGTCTGGTAACTTGGTGATGGAAAATGGCAGCACCCGATAAAAGGCTATAAAAAAATGTGGAATGGATGGTTCTAAGGCCCAAGCCTTAATTTGGCATATGTTGGATGATGTGGGCCCTACCTGGGATATTAATTAGGCATTGGCTGGAGCATTAAAGGCCGTGACTTTTCATGAGCCTTGTGTCTTTTCATTTAGGGAAATTTGACCACATATTTAATGCATTCAACCTTTATGTATACATTCGTCCTATCCAGCCATCTAGGGAATATGAATAGTTATTTGCATTCACACATTCATTCTGCCTAGACCTATTGGGAATAGGAGTAGTTATTTGCATTCTAAGTATTATGGAGTCTATATAAGTCATGTAATCTCAAGAGCTTGAATTATGATTGAATGAATGAAAAAATTAGCTTTAAGCTTTACTGATTGTGTGATGCAATCTCATTCTTTGGTGTGATGCTAAAGAGGCCTTAGGTGTGATGCCTTTGGTAACCTAGGTGTGAGGCCTTTTGGTAACCTAGGTGTGAGGCCTAGATCTATCCTTCTCTAACTCTTCTCTCCTTCTTACAAAATACTGTTCACATTTACTGTTCACAGCCCAAAAAACAGCCCCTTTCCCTTGTGTTTGATCATACTTAGCAAGTTAGCCCTATTCCAAATCTGTCCTGCGTCACTTGGTGGAAACAGAGGGGTATCTCTTCGCATAACCAAAAGTTATTCCTATGAAAAGTCTAACCACCAAATGTCACACAATAATACTCCTATTTGCTTTCTTGTTGATTAGTTCAAGAATGTAATCCTCCATTTACTTCCGTTTAAACAGTTTACAGGACAGACTACACAACAGAGAGAATCTTGTGACATCATACTCTATGCAATACAACTGTGGAAAAAGAGCCAATTGCGTTGGAGAATACATATTGGACGAGACTTAAATTAGTCACTACACTGGCCATAAGAGTTACTTGAAGTTCACTACTTCTACATACAATCAGACTAAGAATCTGAGTGACATTCCACTACTAAGTTCTGTAAACCAAGTTAGAACAGTTGATTTCCCAGAAAAGAAGAATAAGACATTTGCAAGCACTGCAAAGTTGAAGCGGGGTAAGTACACAACCATGCGTGCATGCTGTTCAAGGTGACAAGACTAGTGAACATAATAAAGCAAGAATAACAAACCCGGAAACCAACTGCAGAACATAAGCATAAATACAATCTAAATTAAACTACTAACCTTAACATCCCGATGAATGTGTCCTTGGTGATGAACATACTCCAAGCCCTTCAATACCTCACGCAATATAGTTGCAATCACAACCTCCTCAAAACCATCGGGATGTACAGCCTTCAATATGTGGAGACAAGAACCTCCAGCCATAAATGGCATGATGACCCAAAGATTATGATCACTAACGAACGAGCAGTGTGACTTGAGAACATTAGGGTGGTCAGCCAGGATCATTGTCTGTGCTTCACGAGATATGTTATTCTACAAGGCAATGGCAACATGAGATTAAACAACTAAATTAGGTCATGGCACACATTAATAATAGGCTTAATTGTGATAGCCAGAACTTTAAACAACTACTACTACATAGGGGAAAGCAGATAATAATCCCACAAATCAACAGGAGACAGTTCTAAAATTAAAATCTCAAACACTTGAGCTAGGATTTTAAAAATCCATTTCAATTACGTTTTTAAGACTAACATGTGTTATGTTCCCTCCCCCTCTGTACAATAACCTTCACATGATAAACAACTACTAGTCTACCACAACAGAGGGGGAAACAAATATTGGACCTAAAATTCAGACAGGAGACTGCTAAAATCATGATCAATTTAGCTTGGATTTCAGATTGCAATTTAGATTATGTTTTTATGACTAGCACAAAGTTGCTTAAGCTCCAATTCTAAAACCATAACTAGGGTCAAGAAAGAAAGAGTTTTAGCTAATGGAGATATAATTAACTCTTCCGGGAACCTGTAAGAGCACAAAATGTCTGTGTGTACGTGTGTGTGTGTCACGTAAGGAAAGGATGGTCTCTCCACTTATTCAGTTACCAACAAATTGCTGCTTTTTTTCTTTCACCTTTCTTTGGAGTGTGATATAAGTAAAGCAGTTAACATTATTTACGTCTAATAGTCTGCAATTTCCACGGAATATTTTTTTGATCGGCCAATTTCCTGGGTGATGCAAACAATTTGCCACTTTGTACAATGGATAGAATCATAGAGGTGAAAGTTTTAACCTTTAATTCTATTTTCTCCATCAACTTACAAAACCCCAATTGAGATGAACTATAGGATAAAATATATATTCATGTGGCCGTCTATGTAGATATACGTTGTGTAATGCATTGAGGACGCACCAGATCACTATTATTGCGTTCGAAATCGAGAATTTTGACGGCAACGATCTCGTCGAACGGGATACACAGGGCGCGATGAACCGAAGCGCTCACACCCTGCCCTACCTCCTCGTACAACGTATAATGCTCCGCTCCAATCGGATACTTCTTCTTATCCATTATATATTCACTCAATTAAGGATACCTTTCTCCTTCTTCGCCGCCTCCGATACCTCTGCGCTACTGGACGTCGAACAACACGCAAATGCAGCTCGCCGGCGACCTACAGATCTGAATCCTCAACACATTCGTCTGCAACGACAAAAAAAGGCACACACAACCAATTGTAAACGAAAACGAGCGAAATAGTAACAGGGAAAAAAAAAATTAAAAAAACGCGACTTTTCGGTTCAATTGAGGCGGTTAGGGCTAACGGGAACGGAGTCTGGATCCATCGACGGAGAACAACGCATAAAAATCGATCGATCTGGTTGGGATTCTTTTTTACACTTTTTGGGAGGAGCGATCGATGGGGATGGGGATGGGGATCGATGGGGATGGGGATGGGGATGAGGATGAGGATTGGTGGCGGCGAGAGTTGTTGCGATCGGTTATCTGATGAGAGAGAAAGGGGAACGCGGGAGTGTCGGATCGCCGTTCAAACGGGGATACGTTTGCATGCAGAAAGTATCTTTCCCGATGCATGTATTTGTATTGAGGCTGAAGCAGTGAGTGGGACACGGCTTTCCTGGGCGCAGTTTTAAGGGTTAAACGCCAACTTTCCGCCTTTTTGTCTTTCGTATCCTCCGAAACTTTAATTATTTTTCAGTGCCGAGCGTATTACACTTGGTGTCCGCTCGGCACTTTTGTGCAGTCCGATGCATTTTTAGACGATTCAGAATAAAACCTTCACTTTTCTCTCCTCTCTCCTTTCTCGCTCTCTTTTCTTTTTTTCTCTTCAAATTTGAGCCGTCCAAAATCACATCGAACAGCTCGAATGTTCCGAGCGGACACCACGTGGTACCCACCTAGTACTGATAAATTTCTTCTCCTTGTGAGGCAGGATCTCGTGAGCCAAAAATTCTCTTATGTCTCTATGTCGAGGAGTTTTTCGATCATTAAATTTAAAATATTTAAAAAAAAACACACATACTTCATCGACTAAAAAATCCTTCAGCACATAAATTTTTGGGACAGATGAGATCAGACCGCTCTTCTTTTTCACTTCACTATGAACTCACAACAATAATCCAAATTGTTACTCTCGAGAGATAATGTAGAGAAAAATACTCATAAAAAAAAAAAAACTATCTGTTTAACACATGGGAGTGTCTTTTTTTTCTCTGTTAATTTTGTCACTCCATTTTTTGTTAACAACACTCCCCTACAAATGTATTTTTGTACACTCGCAAGGGAGTACCGTTAACAAAAAAAGAAAATGACAAAATTATTTTCCTTTTTTTTAAAACCTTTTTATTTATCATATTACATTTTATAAAATAAAACGATTTGGATTATTGTTTAATCTAATATACGGAGTAACAAACTTCAGAGGTATTGGGAGCAGTTTGACCCAAGTTTTATGGAGTATACAACTTGTGACTCGGGGCTATATGTCACGTGCTGCAAGTTGTGGGTTATCGCAGAAGAGCTTAGCACGAGATTCTTAAATTTCCTTTTTTTTTAGACGGATGTTAGTGTTAGTTAGGATAGATTACTAAGAGCACCAGTATCAGCATCAGTATTTAATTATTCATTTAGTCCATAATCAAATTTAACAATTTTTACCTTCGCATTGGTTATTTTTGCATCCTTAACAAAAAAAAAACCATAATACACAATGCACATTTGTCCGATCGCAAATTAGTTTCAATCACGCACCTGACCACATCAAATCAGTCGTCTCAATGAGATGATTCTGATGTGGAGTGTTTTGAGTTATCGAGTTTTGAATTTGATTATTGAGTTTTCGTTATTGGTAAAAGTTGTTAAGTTTGATTATGAAATTTGATTATTTTCTAAAAACTTGTAACTTTACTTATTACAATATGGGGTGTTATTGAGCATTATTATTAAATTTGTTTATCCATACTCATTTGTTTATTACAATGGGGATGCTCTAAAAGCATCCACAGTGGAATAAACAAAAGTAAATAATTAAAATATGTCACATTAGATTTTGATTATTCATTACAGAGATTGCTAAAGTTAACAATGTTAATCACACACTGGTTATTTTTTGTCCATAATCAAAACTAAGCCAGTTGTCCTTCTCTCCAAATTATTCACCCTTATTTCATCCCTAAAAATTTTCCCCATGTTCCCTCCCATCCAATTCTTTCCCACTGTTTCGTCCCCTTGTTTTCCCCTCCATTCACGCCTACTATCATTTTCAGCTATTCTGTCTTCTTTTCATCCTTCAATGGAAACAGATAATCAAACTATGGATTTATAATCTCCAACCCAAATGGAATAAAAAAATCAAACGAAAACAAGGAAAATGAAAGCAACAGTGAGTTGGATTCCCGTTGATCGAGAGGGACGACCTTCAATTTGTGGTAGAAATTAAGAGAAAGCAACGGTGAAAATATTGAAGAGAAAAGAGGAGAGAGAAGGCGCGTTGGACGTGCACCCAATTTTTTCAGCCGTCCAATTATGACACGCGTGTTGCCCAAATAGAAGGCCTCTGGGTTGTAGTAACTTGTGTGTAGGGTGGGTCCACTTAATTTGGTTATTGGCAAAATATTGTTATATTTGATTATTCAAGAGCCAAAATTTGATGAGTTGCTACAATGTTGCTAGATTTGGTTATTCCAATGTGACCACTTTTTTTATGAAACATTGCTAACTTTAACAATTTTTTGTTTTGCTTATTCCCCTGTGAATGCTCTAAGGGGCCGATTGGATGTGGAATTAGTTTTGAGTAGTTAGATTATGGAGAAGATAAGATAGTAGAGGTATTATTATTTATAGTGGATGAACCCATATTTACGTGACTTTTAGAAGTAGTGGATAAAAATAGAAAGATAAGGGGTTCAGAAGAGAATGATAAAATAATACTCCTACTTCAAGTAGGATGATTGTTAAAATAGGTAGATAAGGTTTTTTTTGTAGTTCAGATCAAATAAAAAAAATATTGTTTTGTAGTTGAAATTGAGGGATTAGGTGAGGGGGAGAGGGGGATGAGAAAGGTCTCATCCACCTGGACTAATAATCGAATGCCTCAAAGCTGTCCATAAATAATACCTCGTGAGCTAGATTAAATCATCCCAACAGGAGAAAGGAACAAAGTAATCCGGGTGTTAACTTTGCTACCAAACCAAGGCAAAAACATCCAATCAAGTCCTCATCCGCCTGCCTAATCCATCATCCAATCAGGCCCTAAGGGGAATTGATCCTGTTCCAGTAGCTCGAACCCAAAACTTACCAACATCTAAGTAGCAGTACACCACCAACGGAGCTAGAAGCCTTGGTCACTTAGCACAATATTTACGGTCCCAAAAAGTATATAAAAAATTTACTCGTATATACTTTGTCCAAAAATTATTCAGTCACGGGAGTGTGACGGATTTTCATGGAAATATGTACGGAATGAGGATGATTGAGCCACCGCATTAAGTATATAAAAAATTTACTCGTATATACTTTGTCCAAAAATTATTCAATGGTCACGGGAGTGTGACGAATTTTCACGGAAATATGTACAGAATGAGGATGATTGAGCCACTACGTGAGGCGGTGCCCAAAGATCACCAACTAAATTGTCCTACTTTTGTAATTGCTGGGTACAGATGGCTCCCAGCCCAACCTGTGAACATTTTTGTCCCACATACTAGAGTGGTATTAGGATCAAAATAAAATAAAATACTAGAGTTGTATTTTTCGATCCAATGAGAGAAAATGAGGTAGCAACGATATTTGCTTTGTCATCTCTTTTTGGGGCCGTTCAGCTAAATAAGTCAAGTGGCTTATTGTTTTGTCCTTATTCAAATTTTTTTCGTATCACTTGTCAATTTTTTTTGGGATTATTGCATCCTTGCGACAAGAAGAATCTAAAAAGTAAATTTTTTTTACCGAAATCCAATTTTTTCGTCTTTATTAAAAAAAATGGATTTTGATCAAAAATTTTTACTTGTTAGATTTCTCTTGTCGTGAGGATGCAATAATCCCCAAAAAATTAACAATAAGCCAAGTGATACGAAAAGGATTTGAATAAGGACAAAAAAATAAACAACTTGGCTTATTTTATCCATCCTCGATTTTATGTGTTATTGTGTCACGCCCTCGATTTTTAACATAAATATAAATGATTTCCATAAATAAACTTCGCCATAATCCTTACGATAACCAAAATAATGTAGAATTCCCAAAATGTTACACCTTTGACTCCGAGGCCCAAATTAACATAAGTACTGAATATTCAAGGGTTAAGAATTACAATATTCCGTAGTCAAAAGATCTACAAATAAAGTTACAAATACATCTTCAAAAGAAATTTACAAAGATGCCTAAGTAACTCTTCGATGTTAGCTTTCAAAACAATGATCACATCCAAGCACTCTAAGCATGCATGCTATTGTCCTGCGTTGGTACCTGAAAATGATAATAGGCTTGAGCTACACTAGCTCAGTAGGAAATCCTACGCTAACATTATATGCAAGAGAAATGCAAGAATGATCACAAGGCAAAAACGGGATATATACCACACGATAAGTAATAACCAAGGGTTAACAATCCAATGTACCCGATACGAAATTTGGTAAACCCCTCAACCTCCAATCATGTCAATTTCTCATGTGTCCAATGTCACCTCACGTCATGTGTCATGAGCTGAAGCTCCTGCCGGGCTAATTATGGGACCCCGATATCCCCTGCCAAGCACTCACCTAGAAGGTTAGGCATTGAATGTTCAATATGAGCGTTAGCTCCTGCCAGGCTAATTATGGGACCCTGATATCCCCTGCCAGGCACCCACCCGTCGATGGGCCCCGAATGTTCTCGTTGTGTCGGTAAATGTCCAAGAATCTCGTACTCACATAAGGTGTCATTTCAATTCAATTCAATTCAAGCGAAGTTCATGCGTTAATCGATATCAAAATTTATTGAACAAGGACAATGGATGCAAAGGACACACAACGAACTCAAGGAATAAGATTAACAATACTATGGAGTGATTTGGTGATGTCTAGAACAAGTTAGAAATGATCGGGAGTCAAAACAATGGAGTTTGAAGCAAAGAACAATAGCTGGGCTAAGCTACTGTTGTATAGATACTACGAATTCCAGTATGTATACAACAGTGGCTAAAAACGGTCCAGTGAGCATTGTATCGATACTGATTTAATCAGTATCGATACGGCAGTAGCTAAGAGCGTTCCAGAGACTCCTGTATCGATACCGTCGATACTGAGCAGAGCAGTATCGATACAAATAGGTGTTCGCCCAAATTTTCTGCAGATTTCAGCGATTCCAACAACAACAACAACAACCAAAGACACGATTCAAGACTAGAAAACACTTCTATTACATATATTGAGAGGTAGAATTCCTACCTCGAGGCCGAAGAACGAAACCCACGAAAATACGAGCCCTATCTTTTCGAAAACCTTGATTCAAATGAAATACGACTCCTCCGAGCTCAAACCAACGCGATACGGACCACCTTACATGTAGAGGTTGAAGGATTGAAGGTTGTTTTGGTGGGTTTTGAGAGAAATTTGATGAAATTTGGAGAGAGAGGAAGAGAGACCGAGAGAAAGAGAGAGAGTCGGTGAGAGGGTGGGGAGAAAAATGATTCAATGCTCTCTCACCCTCCTATATATACCCATAAATATGTTAATTACACATTGTATCCTTCCACAATCAATTCTAACACTTTAGCCCAAAATTACATAAACTCAATTATTTCATATTTCTCCATTTATAAACATTAAAATTAATTGAATTAAATACGGGTTTCTACATATTGTTAGTTATGTACATTTATATTTCATTTTTTAAGTGTAATAATAAAGTAATATCAAGTTATCAACACAACAAAAACAAGGGCAAAACAAATGTTTATAAACATATCTTTACTTTGCAAACAGGATCAATAAAGCCCGGGCTGTAAACGAGTCGAGCCGAGCTTAATCATATTTATCAAACGAGTTTCCCTTAATAAGCAAATTTTTTTTCGGGTAAGCCAAGTGGACATTTACTAAACGAGTCAAGTATTAACAAGCCGAACCAAGCTCGCAAGCTTCTTGGTTGATTTGTAGCCCCATCAACAACTAATGAATGACATTTCTAGTGTTGAACTCACCCATAATGCCTCCCGCCACTTGTGAAAGAATACCTCCATCTAACTTCTTCTTTGTTTTTTGTCCTTCTAAATCAATGAAATATAACACTCAAGTATATAGACGATGTTCCATTGTTAAATAACTTTCTACACATCCATCAATATATTTTCTTTTCATTTTGTTTGTGTGGAGATGTCGATCTAACTCATTTAACGCATTGATCGCATGAATTTCTAATCTTTTGTAACACGTCATACAATGCTACCAGATTTGAAAGTCTTTTTGAGTGTTCGTAATTTATGCCAATATTCATGCACTAAAGGTAACCTTGCGAGTTTATTAGAAAAATTACAAGCCTCGTCATGTAAAACGTCGAAGTTCCAATTGTGGTTGGAAATAATTTTGGTATGTAACATTCTCAAACATTGTTTGCTCATTAACTTTAATCTTTCCAAAAAATCTCGTCCAGCCCATTCCTAACAAGGTGTACATGTAATATACATGGGAATGACGAAGTAATGATTTCTTTGTGCAGATTTGACCACTTTAGTAAACAGCAAATATACATATAGGACCTACATATCCTAGTTGTGTTTTTAGCATTTTTGTTGGGAGAAAATCTTGTTTACAGAACACCTGTAAATAAATATTTACGGAGCTCAATCTATACTATTCGCGTGTATAGTTTTTTTAAAATTCGGACCATTGATTACCGAAACGGACGATTGAGATTGCACAGCTCTGTAAATAGACTGTTTACAGCTACTCCGAAAATAAGTTTCTCTCTTTTGTTTGTTGTTTTCATCCTCTTCCCTTTCTTCAATTTTTGTCAGAAAATATTTTCCTCAAAATATTCCAAAAATTCAGAAGGACCCAAGGGAAATAAATATTGGGAGTCACGTGGTGCAGCTCACGTGATCAACTGTATAGTCCTTTCATCATAACCTGCAAAGACAATTTCTCTCTCTTTCAAAGCTCCCTTTTCGAATTTCGATCCGTGGTTCAAGGGTTTCAAATTTCCAATCCCTCCTACGGATTGTAGCTCTCTGCATTCTTCGATCAGACCCTCCGATTCGTCGAGATGAAGCTCACTGTAAAGACTCTCAAAGGCAGCCACTTCGAAATTAGGGTTCAGCCCACTGACACCGTGAGTGCCCCATCTCTCTCAATGGAAACGCATATAAAGTATTTATCTGTGTCTGTGTAGGTATTGCTTTCTGTATATCCAAAAATAACCGCAGATTACCAGGGCTGGCCGTGTACATTTGCGGGCCGTAGGCGAACTCTCCCATGAATTTATCTTTTTATCTTCAAAACAAAAGACAAATAAGAATGAAAATATACGCATAAACATGCTTTGTCCTTGTTTATTTTAGCTATTTTGAACTTGTAAATATAGTTAAACGAATTAAAGATGGAATGAATGAAATGTTAGTATTTCTGTGTTTTTACTCAGAAGTCTAGATATACTTTTGTTTGTTTGGCAGGTAGAATGTGATAAACAATTGTTTTGTGGTACCAACACTAGGTAAACTATCATTGGGTTAGGTTCAAATATCAATAGCTAAAGGTTGTGAAGAACATTTTATCCCAACCCTTTAAGATTAAAAAAAAAAACCCCGAAGGGTCTGATGGAGATTCAAACTGGCGTCATTTGAGTGGAACATAAACATAGGACATTCAGATTTTGGGCTATTCTATAATAGTAACACTTACTCGGCTTGGGGGCCCTATTTCTGGCCCAAAAAATGGAGGCCCTGGGAGGTGGCCTCTTGGGCCTTGCATGCAGATGACCAGAGAAGGTTTTAGGTGGCAAAATAAAATTTATTAACGGGGTTAAGTGTCCAAATTTAAAAATTTGGAGGTAATGAGCAATAGTTTAAGGGGTTCATTGTATTTTGTTTCTTTTAAAGTACACAAATGGTTAGGGTTTAGACCGGGGAACTCAAAGAGATAGGGTTCAGACTTCATATAGATTACCCTTCTTTTGAACCTGGGGATGCTGTAGGGCACTCCTGCCCTACAATGTGTAGTGCGGCCAATCCGGCCATCCATTTCGGCAATTAACGGCTTGGATGTCGAAAGGGGGTGGGTTGGGGCCCTTGGGGGGTTGATTGGCCATAGGGTTGTTGCCATTGTCTTTAAAAGGAAGGTTCATACTCTAAAGATTCTTTTGATTGGAATGCTCCCCTGAACCCTAAATCTGTACGTAGAAGAAGAAGGGTGATCTGTCTGAATCCTATCTCTTTGAGTTCCCCAGTATAAGCCCTAACCGTTTGTGTACTTTAAAAGAAACAAAATAACAATGACCCCCCTTAAACTATTGCTCATAAATGAATTAACTCTAAATATATAAATTTGGACGCTAACCCTGTTAATCGATTTAATTTTGCCACCTAACACCTTCTCTTTGAGTTCCCTGGTCTAAACTGTTTTTCTATATGACTTTCTTTGGTGATTATCCTTAGTTTTCTCGGCAGCCAAAAGCCAAATATCACCCGTTCCTGTTTAATTGGAAGTGATATTTTATGTTTTGTTTTTATGAACATACTATAACTGAAACCGAATTGAGGTTATATTTGTTTTGCTTATTGGGATTCTGAACAGCCAATGCCTTTATTGAACTAGACTTTGAATACTAGAGACTGAAAGTATGACGACAAAAATATGGAAACCAAAGTCATCGAGAACATTCTCATTGATGACAATTTTGTGACTATTTCCTGTATATGTTACGCATTTCTCGTCATCAGGACTCTATCTCATAGGAAAAGCAGTGGGGCCTTAGGATGAGGTCTCCTGTAGTATTGTGGTGTTACGAGATAGTTTCATATATAGGTAGTTGTAGTACTAAGGCGTGGAGAAGAGAGAGAGTTTTGGCAGGTTAAATTGTGAAAGCTTTTAGAAGAGCATTTGCGATATGTAATAGATCGGAGCAACTTTTTGTACTTGTAAACATGAATTCGTAGTCATGCCACACATGTCAAAAGTTTGCTCATGATTGACTGATGTGTTACTTCATTTTCATCCTAGATCATGGCAGTAAAGAAAAATATTGAAGATATACAAGGGAAAGACAACTATCCATGTGGTCAGCAATTATTGATTCACAATGGAAAGGTTTTGAAAGATGAAAGTACTCTGACAGAGAACAAGGTCTCTGAAGATGGTTTTCTTGTTGTGATGCTTAGCAAGGTAGCTTCTTTCTTTAGATTACGACTTTTGTGTTAAATTTACATCTAGGATCTTGTATTTACCTGTGAATACTGGTAGTGTATGCTATGATTACATGTATTGGTTAGAGTGGTTTAAAGTATCCTTGTTGGTCATACTCATACTTCTTTTTTCTAGCAGTAAGTTTGCATGTATTGTCAGCTTGGGATACTGACATGCTAGACTTCATATCTAATGATACATTCATCTTCTCATACTTTTCTATTCTACTTTTGTATTCTTTGTTGTATGGCCAGAGTAAAACTTCGGGCTCTAGTGGGACCACATCCACTCAGGTATTTCTGTTTGCAATGTCCATAATTATTGTTGTTATTGTCATTTGTTACCTTATTCATGTGATCCCAAACCTGAACATCACTTGTGGACACGTGCGAACAGCCT
This sequence comes from Rhododendron kiyosumense, assembly GCA_019656275.1. Classification (NCBI taxonomy): domain Eukaryota; kingdom Viridiplantae; phylum Streptophyta; class Magnoliopsida; order Ericales; family Ericaceae; genus Rhododendron; species Rhododendron kiyosumense. The sequence goes on from BPLS01000135.1 coordinate 994,659, forward strand.
GCATCCGTAACTCAACCGACCTCTAATCCTACTCCTGCCGCTGAAGCTCCCGTACAAGCACCGTGAGTATAATTTACAAGCATCTGTATAATGGATCTCTGTCATCTGGGTCCAACTCTCTGTTTGGATTTGTTTTGCAGGGCCCCTGAAAGCACCTCGCCTGCTTCCAATTTGGTTACAGCTAAGTATGGGCTCTATCTCTGATATAATATATCAATTGCAATATCTAGGCAACCATTAACCAAGGTTTCATGGTAACACTAAACCTTTGAGAGGGGTGAGGGCGTTAGGAAGGTTGTAAGGACAAGTGAAGGCTGTATAGTTCTCGTTGTAGAGCGTGAGAAGTAGTTGATCAAATTTGTGATGGTCTATGTGGAAAGTGGAAACACTTAATGTATTGGTATCCGAGCCTTAATGAGCAATGAGCATGTTATCCTATTTTTGAATTAGTTTACACTGCTGCAGCAACTGTTTGTCCAATATTAGCTTCCTCCGATGCAAATTTAATCATTACTATAACCCAAGTTAACTAGTGCACTACCTATGAGGTTTAGAAAACCCCTCCCTATCCTAATCACTTTGGTAGAAAAAAATGAACATGTTGAGGTATGAAGATGTATCCTTGTCTTGGAGAAGTGTGAAGAGAGGACCTTCATGAATGAACCATTCAACTAGGGGATTAATCTTTGGAATGGGGATTTCGAGATTTTTGTTTGTATTGTTACAACTGTTTGCGAGGTAAAATTGATATGGATGACAAGTAACTAGTTTACCACTAGCTAACATAAGAAACATACAGCCTGTGCAGGAGAGATGAGGTAGATAAGCAGCCCTTAAGACACTGATTTGGTCATCCAATTCCCCCAAACTGTAGCACAACAATTGTTTCCATTTTGGGACTCCAAGCACTATGAATCAGTTTCTGTTTCTAATTTCCTACCTTTTAATCTGGAAGTTGGTCGAAGATTCTGTAAAGCTAGGAGAAATGAAAATCATAAACAGGTATAATAGTTCTCAATCCATATATTCTCAGAACTAGACTAGAGAATTGGATTCTCCAGCATATAATTTTACACTAGTATGAAAAACATCTGCATACGGAGATGGAATAAATTTCAGTTGCTGAAGTTGTTAGTTACACGTGCTTGTGGCATAATATCACTTGCTACGTAATATTTCTTCTTCCTTCATTAGGAGAGGGAAAATAAAGTACGAAAACAAATTTGGGTGTTTTCTCCATCGGTTTTGCACAAGCTTATGTATGTATGGCAAACAAACCACAATCATTCACAATTATCAGAACTTTTGTTGCAGTGGTCCTTCTGACACGTATGATCAGGCTGCTTCCAGCTTAGTTGCTGGTAGTAATCTTGAGCAGACCATTCAACAAATAATGGATATGGGTGGTGGCAGCTGGGAAAGAGAAACTGTTATCCGTGCACTTCGAGCTGCTTACAATAACCCAGAGCGAGCTGTGGATTATTTATATTCAGTATGTTCTTAAATTGTTCAATGCCATTTTGGAGTGCAGTGGCACTGTCCCTAAATTTTGTAAAATCCAGTATCTTAGAAATTTTGACAATAACCTGGCCTTCACCCTTATCTTGTTTTATTTTCAGGGTATTCCAGAAGCAGCAGAGGTTGCTGTTCCAGTGGCTCATTTACCTGCAAATCAGACAGCCTCTGGGGGGGTTGAAACTGGTGTGGCAGCAGGCGCACCCGTCTCTGGAGTTCCTAATTCATCTCCCTTGAATTTGTTTCCTCAGGTTTAACTTTACTGCAACATTACTGTCTTTTGGCACATACTTGTCTGCTTTCCTCTTATGTGTTTCTTATATTGTTTAAACTGAAATATCTCTAGGAAGCAGTTCCTGCCGGCGGTGCTGGCGCTGGACTTGGTCCCCTTGATTTCCTTCGAAATAGCCAGCAGGTTTGGTTCCTATATTATTTGATAGCATTCCTTGTGCTACGAAGCCTGTAGTTATGGTAGTCGGGTCTTTAGGATTTGCATTAAAATATCTGGACGTGCGTTTAGTTTAAGTAGTTTTTTTCCGAGCTGTTATGAGATAAGATGTAACTATATCTTATCGTCCTGTATAAGATATTGGCATGGCTATTGAATTTTCTCATTTATCTGATTTTTCCTTTGTTTTCTTTTCAGTTCCAAGCCTTGCGTTCAATGGTGCAATCAAATCCCCAGATTTTACAGGTCCATATGAATAGTTTTGTTATCAGAGTATAGTACTATAGTTCATATTCATTCTGTTGTTATCAGATAACGTATTCCTTCTGTAACGAGTTGTGTTGTTTGCTTGGTTACAGCCCATGCTTCAGGAACTTGGAAAACAAAACCCCCAACTTTTAAGACTTATTCAAGAGCACCAAGCTGAGTTTCTTCAATTGATAAATGAGCCTGTGGACGGTTCAGAAGGGTGGGTACTTGTTCTTATCATTTTACTAAGAATTGAGAAGAGTGAGTGAATGGCAATTTTTCTTGTTTAAACTTTTCAACGCAATGGAGGAGTAGTGGGATATACGGATTTGAGCCTTGTGTTGTCTTGGAATATATTGGGCCTTTCCTTGAGGTATAGCGGGCTTTTTGTTTCCTTGGTTGGGTTGACGTGTGGGAAAGAGGAATAATGCTTGGCTCTTCACCCCTTCTTGCCTCTCATTAAACATTTGGGAAGAGCGCAAAAGGACATTTTGTCAGCTTGAGGAACCTACATAAGTAGTATTCCTTTCTTGTTTTGGGATTTTGGGGCTCTCAGATTAGTGTTCTGATACATGTGGTGGCATTCCTTCAATCTTTAATACTTGCACTCCAAAAGAAGGCGGGGAAAAGAGAGAAAAAGAGCAAATTTCTCTCGTTGTGACTTACCCTTCGTAAATTTGTCTTAGTCGGTTGTCTTTCCGAGAAGCCTGGAACACGCCCTCAGAAAGGGTTTCCTTGAGTATGGATCTTATGTGAAGTATAAAACACCAATTGAGAATGGGAACATGTTTGTGATTCCGTTAAGAAGTAGGCATCGTCCTCTCTAATACTGATTGTGTCAACATTCATTTCCTTGCAGGGATCAACCTGAGCAGGAGATGCCTCATGCTATTAATGCCTCACGAGCAGAGCAGGAGACGCCTCATACTATTAGTGTCATACTAGCAGAGCAGGAGGCCATAGAACGAGTACGGTTCCTTTCTTTCTTGTTATTTGTGTTTCTCTTATACCTGGTATCTATGTTCTGCTAAGTTTTGTTTCGTTGGCCCATTTTTAGCTTGAGGAAATGGGATTCAATGGAGACCTTGTCATCGAGGCATTTTTGGCCTGTGACGGCAATGAAGAACTGGCAGTGAACTATCTATTGGAGAATGCTGGATATTTTGAGGATTAATGGTACATCTAATTAACCAGAAACTTTGGAAATGTTACTTGTTTTACCTTTTTTATCTCTATGATATGTTCCGTTATAGTAGAAGTTATTCTATCCTTCATTTTGCATTGTGTTTCTTCGTATTAATTGGTGGGTTTTCATTTTCCAAGTTTTCCTGCCTTACAAGTTCCTCTAACCAACCATCGGCCAAGACGGAGAGGCTTACCACCCTGAGGTCTCAAGTAGAGTCTCCTGCATTGCAAAAAAAAAACCTTAGATCCACCCATGCGTAAAAACCCTTTTGGGGTTAGAAAAGGCTGGTGAGAGCCGTAAAGATTTAGTCCCGTAGTACGCGCAAACTGACCCAGAGACACTTGGTGTTACCAAAAAAAAAAGTTCCATTAACCACGCCATTGCATCGGATCCCTATATTCCCCAGTCTCTACCTTCCTTCAAAAGCTCTCCTTTCCATATCAAATTTCTGTTAAGACAGAGGCAGACAACGTTTACACAATGCCTTGGCTACATCTGGACACTTGAACGGACCAATTCCGACCGTTGAATCTCCGGGAATTTCAATCTTAGCAAACTGTAGCAGAATGAACACCTTGATTTCGATCGCATTTTTACCTCACTTAAGATCCTATTCGGACTTGGTGTAGAACATAGAAGTTTTTCCTACCATCCTAAGCTACTCATCTGTCGAATCTCATAAACTTTGGATTAAGAATTGATATGTCTTTTTTTGAAAACCGGCAATTTTAGAATATGCATACTTTACGGCCCGTTTGGATGAAGAATTTGTTTTGGGTGGATTTGTAATGAGGGTGGATTTGAGAGTAGATAGGTAATGACGGGTGATATGTTAAGAAAGGTGGCCCCACCTCTTAAGAATGGTGGATTTATTAAGGAGGTGTTTGGATGATTTTTTGAGAAGGGGATTTGGAAGGTGGATATGAGGAGATAAGCTGTCAAATGACTTAATTATCCCTAGTCATATTTTATGGACAAATTAGGTTAATTTCATTATAATTACAATAAATACGTATTTATCTTTAATTATGAGATAAAATAAATTTGTTTTGTATTGTAAATGTTTAAATCAATATTTTTTTATTAGTAAAAACTTTTTTTTGGAAAAATATTAAAATACCTAATTTTTAAATTCTTAATAAAATCCATACATTTTTTAAGAATTCTTTTTTCCTGACCATAAAACTAAAATTTTAAAATTACATTTTTTACTTTATTTTGTATGCAGGAAAAAACAAAACAAATAGAAAAAGAAGTCTTTTTGGATTGTGAACCACGACCAAAGGAGAAACTCCACATTTTCTAGAGAATTCGAAGGGGTTGGGTTTGATATTTACACCTCACCCACCCACCCACCTACGTTCTGATACAGGAGCCATCTCTCTCTCTCTCTCTCTCTCACTCACACACACACACACACACCCCCCTCTTCTCCCATGGCGACGACAACTCTTTGGATTTTGAAGACAATTTGCACACGACAACGAGACGGACAGAGATTAGCGATATACACATGACGATGACAACGACGATGGTCTTATTTTGAAGACAGTGATGGTCAGATACAGGTCACAATTAGAAATTTTCTTCCCCTCTTTCACAGATCAGAAGGGATAGATTGTGTTCATGCTTTTTGTTGCTTCAAACTGTGGGGTCTTGTTTGTAAAATCTTTAAATTTGCGGTGAAATCCCCAGCAACAGGTTTGGGATTTTTTTTTTTTGGCAAAATCCAGGTTATAATTTCATTCTGTTTTTGCTTGCTTGAGATTTTGCGGTAACTGATTTCTCAGAGAGAGAGAGAGAGAGGTGATTTCACGCGAAGAGAAAAAGCAGGGGCTAAACTATCTTTCGCCAACCCCGCTTCACCAACGACAGGGGTACCCCTGTCGTTGGTAAATCCACCTTCTACCTTTTGGTGGATTACAAATCCGGAGGTAGTAAATCAGGGGCCAAATCCGGGTGGCATTTTTCACACCCAAACACCGGAAAAGAGGAGAAGGGGGAGTTCATCTCCGGCCGCTTGGCATATCCAAGGGCAAATCCCCCATCCAAACAGGCTGTTAGAGTTTAGATAATTGTTAACTGTGCTATTGCCCGATAATTTCTACACTCGGTGTTTTGGTGAATATATGCATGGGACTAACGTGCCTTAGTAAACAACGTTTATGCATGAAACTTAGAATTATTGCGGTTTTTTATTGCCCGATAGAGTTAATTAAAAGAATGACTAGAAATGATGGGACTTAGCATGGAGGTGGAATTATGAGTATTGCGGTACGACTGGAAATATGGTTGAGGTAGCTGATGGATTAACCCGTAGTGGGTAGAACCTGAACCCGGGGATGGGTTGATGTCGACGTGTTGTGACCGGCCTTGTCTTGAGCCGTGCTATGTTTTGAGCCATAACAAGGTGGCGGTTGGGAGCATAGTGTGGGAACATGGTGATCGGGAACACAGTGAACGGGAGCATGGTGATCGTTGGATTGATCACGTTAATAAGACTTATTAACGTGTTCAAGAATCAAATTACTTGGTCCGTTATTATTTGTTATGTGTGCTTCTGTTATTTTGGATATCATGCCTACATTAGGGTAATGGTAGTTTTGTCTTGTTCTACTAAGTTTTCATAAACTAATGGTACTACGTTGCCCTGGTATTCAACGTCAAGTTCAGGTTCAGGCGAGGATATGGATTATTCTGAAGACATTTTTACGGCGACTAAAGATGGGGTCGGGTTAGCCAAGTCATGGCACTTTTCAACTTTATTCAATAATAAAAGAACTGTAGTTTTAAATTTGTAATAAATTGTGACAATTTGTAATAAATGGAATTGTTAATTTTTTTTTTTTTAAGTTCAAGTTCTTTAAAATCATCTTAATAACAAACCGAATTTTCGGGGACAAACTCCCAACAAGAGGATTTGTTGGCATTCTGTAAATGCTCTATGATCTAATGCCTTGTTACCTTTCGCCATGCAATGCTGTACTTTGACTACCGTCATTAGTTCAACAATGCTACGGTCCGCTGCGAAGAGTAATTGTCCTAAATTTCTATTAGTTCACGAGTTTTGGTACTATTACACATAAATATTTGCACACACTCACAATAGGAGTGGACCCCACACACACACTACACATGCGCATATGCAGTATGGAGCCCACTCCTATTAGGAGATGGGCCCCACGCACACCGCACACGTAGCATGTGCAGTGTGGGGCCCACCCCTATTGTAAATGTGTGTATAAGTATTTGTGTGTGGTTCTAAACTTGTTATAACGGTGCTTGATGACTAGCACTTACATCGACCCTGCAAAAAAGACTACTCCAATTTTGTACCAATGCCACTACATTTTTCTGAGGAAAATAAAGTTACTTCGCAGATAAATAGTGGAACTAACAATATATATATAACGAACTACAAACAGAAATAAAGATAGAACTCAAGGGATTGGCCTAGTGGTTAAGTAACGAGACTTAGGAGTTTGCTCCCTCCTAAGATCTTATTTTTGAAAACTCCCATGTGTTATTAATTCCATTCGAAACTCTGCTCTGGCTTTAATTGGGCTCTCCACAAGTGAGCGATGGGATTGGACCCCTAAGATTAATCGAGGTGCATGTAAACTAGACCAAGCACTGACTTATAAAAAAACACAGAAATAAAGAAGATAGCCTAAGAGGATACGATGTGCATTGTGTACTAAACTATAAACAAAAGAAGAAAAGAGAGGGCAAAACAATGAAAGCAAACTAGAACCCTTTATTTTTGAACCAAATAGCTGTCTTGAGAACCACTCACGAACACAAAGTTCATCCCACATGAAACATACCAAGATCCACTTCTCTTTACACGCATTCCAAACCTTACCCATCGGTAATGATTCAGAAAATCCTTTACAGATATACAAACCGTATTCAATCCATATTGCCATACAGAGAAGGGTCTAAAATGGCCAGATCCAATATTTAGAACTCCCTATCTGGGAAAAGCAGAGGAGCAACCAGGGACCAGATGAACAATCCTGCGGTTCCCCATCCAGTAATAATTCGGACCCAGACAGAGGCCCACCCCACGTCGACCAACTTGCCACTCGCCCCCACTGAGGTTGACCAGCCGGTAAGAAGCATTGCAGAGTACATGCTAGCAAGGGAGAAGATGATATGGAAGAATGCATACGAGTACGTCACGGGCCTATTAGCCTTCTCTTTCTCTTCGTGCTCGTCCACCTTGTCCAATGGAAGCAGAGGCTTCCCAGAACCTTCAACACGGAATCCAATATGTCAAGAGTGGAAAAGAAATGCAGTTAATTTGATTCTTGTGATCTGACTTTAAAATGTATTGAGAACTGAGAAACAGCACTTTCTTTTCCATGAAAACTAAGACAGTAATTGGAAGGTCTTACAAATGTTTAATTTTCACACCACCTCAAATCAAATGATAAAAATTTCTCGCAATGTAAAACGCACTTTCTTGATAGGATACGGATTACAGACACTAACCTGCACGAGGTGAACCCGGTGGTGAAAGAAGGGTTGTAGAAGAACCGGCGCGGACAGCAGAGTAGACAACCGAGAGAACTGTTGTAAGCAGTCCGACTGTAAGTGTCCCAGTGGAAACGGCTTTAGAATGTTTGTGAAGTCCATTGCACTCGTAGTCCCTAGGTTCACTGGAAAGTCCAGAGTAGCAAAGGTACATACAGTACAAAGATATAACTGAAGCTGGCAAAATGCTGCCACTTACCTGTTTTACAGCAATGAAATTCAGTTATCTATATAATACATCTTCCAAAAACGTTTGTATCATCTAGAAAGTTCTATAGAAGCCATTAAGTTGCGATGGGAAGTGGAGTTGAGCACAAGACTTCCCGAAACAATTGCGGCAGAAATTTCCCACACCCTAGTTCTTAAAATATGGATGCTGAGACTAGTTCCATGGAACGGATGATAGCAAGTCCAAGGATGGGAAATCAATTATTTAGGTTGAACCTTTTAGATTAGCTACGTTTGTCTAGTTTGAATAATCAGGCTTAATTTACATTGAGAAGCCTGTATTCTACTTCAATCAACGGAAGTAAGACTTGGGGACCAATTGAGCCCTATTTCCTTTGTCACAATCAGGCTACACTTCAATGAGAAACCAGTGTTCCCCTTCGATCAGTTCCAGTCAGTATGGGCAAGGTTCTTAATTTTCCCTCAACTCTCCATTTGGACGTGCAGAAAATGCTGCCGCTAAAGTAACATCCCCCTTCATCGAACTCTTTCCACTTCTGTTCTCTTGGGTGTTATGAGCAAAACATTCCTGGCAATTCTAATTTTTGGAAATACATATCAACATCAGCAGAATGTGCATATGATGTAAAGTGAGTTTTCAATAACAATTCAGTCAGCTACCTTCTCTATCTTCTCCATTTTTTATACTTCACTAATCAAAACCTAAAACAACACAAGCTATGTTTTGTCAGGGCAAAAGAGGTCAATTCCGTTATCTCCTTAACATCAACATCACCACATTCACATCCAACCATAACAGATCCTGTTTTCTGAATCCACTGACTTTCAAGCCATAAAATGTTTTAAACTGTGACAATACGCACAAGTGACAACTAATTGATCAAAATGTCAGCGGCTGCCTATAATCACAGGAACACAATTAGATACTTACTGCAGGGTGCAATGTGACGATGGCAAAAACTACAACGAATATCAGATTCACAACGATGAAGAAGGTGTTGAGCCCGCAGTCATGATCAGATGACGTGAAAAAGTAGAAGAGAACTCCAGATAAGCCAAAAGTTGCTATATAACACACAAGTGAAACGACAAGCAGAGCAAAGTACCTGCAACGATAAGGAGAAGGAAAAATATGAAATGATATTACATGAAATAAACTAAAAAATAATACGTAAGACGATTGCAGGCAGCGGAGCCTTTTTGGACAATGGAAAATCATTGAAGGGAAAAATTAAACGGTCAGGAAGACCATAGGTACCACTAACCAGAACTGTTCATCGTATCTAACCCATTTGTCATTCCATCCATGAACAAAATCCAACAAAAGGACGACTTGAACAAGGAGAAAGAATCCTGCTCCGAACTTTGATATTGTCTCTGCATTTATAGACTGAACGGTAAGCTTAAATCAACTGATGAATAAAGAACGCTTGAAATACATATTGAATAGGTAAGTAGGAAGGAAAACATTGTATAATGAAATCTTTTGCTGCAAGGGATAACTAGCCAAGTTCTACTAGAAAGGGAACAACCTTTCACACAAACCTGTAGATTATTCCTACTCTTAGGCTCTCAACTAGTTTCCATCTAATCTATTACCTTTCTTCAGGATTCACATTTCAATACAATTACAAATCCCAAAAACTTACTAAAATTAGAGGGAGGGCATTGAAATAAATTTACTCAAAGATGCCTTCTGTATCCAAAAGGCAAGGACTCAAAAAAGAAGTCAAGCCTGAGGTCAAGAACAGCAACCTCAAGATTAGGAAACAAAGTGGACCAAGAAGAAAGAAGGGAGGGCGCCAGGCATCTGTTTCCAAGGTCAGGTTCCTTTCATGCATAATTATGACAATGGGGTTTGAAATGCTTGTGACCCAGAAGCACCAAATTGAGAGGATGGCGAAACATTATACTACATTACATGTAGGGGTGTAAAATGAGCCGAGCCGAGCTTCGGCGAGCTCAAGCTCGGCTCGTTTGCTTAACGAGCCAAAAACTCGAGCTCGAGCTTGGCCCCTTAACGAGCCAAACTTAGTAATTTATTAAACGAGCCTCTTTAATCGAGTCGAGCCTCCCTTAACGAGCCGAGCTTTTGTCGAACGAGCCGAGTGAAAACGAGCTGAATACTCGAGCTCAGCTCGTTCACTAAACGAGCGGAGCCGAGTCTGAACGAGCCAAACTGAGCCGAGCTCGCGAGCTACTCAGTTCATTTACAACCCTAATTACATGGGAGGATGGAGCGTCTGTGATACACCAATTTTCAAGTGCGCCTCCATTACAGCGCTTAATGCTTCAATTTTCTAGCGAGCTTCCATTACATTGCATAATGCTTCGAGTTTGATAACAAGTATAGATAGAACATAATAACGCCTTGTCAACATAGGAATAGAAGAAACTAACAAGAAAAATTTTCTGGACCAATCCAGTGAAGAAAACAGCTTACCATAGAAGCTCACAATCTCGTTGGGAAGGAAAAACATGAAGATTACTAAAAGGCACCAGCAAATTATTTTCATCATCCATCCACCATGGTGCAAACCATCGCGTGGATCCTTCTGATTTTTCACACCAACCATCATAAGAGCTAGTATAGTAAAAAACAGGAAGTTCCCCAAGCTAACTCGCAGCACTGCATCTGTTTGAAACCACTCCCTATCCGGTGTTTGTGCGAAATGATTAATCCCTGGACAGTAATGGTTACGAAATCAGCTTTATCATTACCCACATATAAATTGTTTACATATAAAATCTTGTAAGCTATTCAACCCGTCAGAATGGTCAAAAGATAGGTTGGGATTCCCGAAACCATCTCCTAAATTCCAAAATCATTTTGAAAAGTAACCTACTCAGATATCGCAGCAATAACAACAAAATTTAAAAAACAAAAACATGAACAAATATGCCTGATAAAATCTCATTGCAAGAGAGGCCAGTGCATCAGTATGATACAAAGTGAATACAATTTCATCTTTTCAACACAAAACGTAACCCGGTTAACTCCAAATAATTCAAATGCTCACAAACAACGTCTGAAGTGCATTAATATTAATTTGCACAATCTTCCTAGCAATTGGTGAGAGAAGTCCCATACATGTAATCTTTTAAGTGCAGCAAAACTGAAAATCTGATTCGCGTAGACATGTATACACATGCTATAGTACCAATTCATCAACTATTCCCTTCTCCGTCTAATCTGTGTCATATTTCTAGTCAGAAAACAATTTGAAAATCACATTCACATAACCACAAAATAATGTATGCGGAGAATTGCCATATATATACTACTTAAACTGCAGCAAAACCAAACATGAGATTCTCATAAGACATGTATACACATGCCATAGTGTCAATTCGTCAAAATATTCCGTTCTACATCTAATCTGTGTTGTATTTCTAGCCAATTATACATGCTCTTTGACATAAAAACAATTTGTAACACATCCGCACAACTGCAAACTACGCGCACACAACCAATACATCCTTATTCGAAAAAACTTGCAAAACTGAACATGTGATCTTCATATACATGCTACAGTACCAATTCATCAAAATATCCCCATCTACGCGTAATCTTTGTCATATTTCTAGCCAATTATAGCTGAACATGCTCTGTAAAATAAACACAATTAGAAAATCACATCCGCAAAACTGAAAACTACTCAGCGAGCAACTAATACATCTGCATGCAAGAAAAATTGTGCAATAAATTTCACGAAAACAATAAACTCAAAGCATCTTACAGGGAATCTTCTCCATCAGAGGTGCAGCAACCTCTCTCAGAATCCACGACACGATCAGGGAAAGCGCAAAGAGACCGCAGTACGCAATCCGAGCCGAACGCCGGCTGATCCCCGACACCACCGTCCGGCACGCGTCGCACGCGCACGCCGCGCAGCATGACGCCAGGCAAGAAGCTGCAAACATCTCTTCCTCTCTCTCTCTCTCTCAACGATCAATTTCCCTAAAAGCACGCCTTCTCCAAACCCTAATCACAGACCCAAAGCAGCACGTCAATCGATCACGAATTTCGTTTCGACATCGTAATTAAATAGTCAAAATCACATGATTATCCTTCGTAAAACTGAAATTGCGAAGGGAATTAGTTAAGATATGCCGTTTACCTGAAGCGATCGAAGATTATCGAAGGAAAGTCAGAGCGAAGAAGAGTATGGTTACGTTTTGTAGTCAAAACTTAGAACGCACGCTTATTGCAACGCGTCGGCTGTTCAAACCCGGTGCGTTAATTGGAGGACTCGGCCGAGTTATTGTGGGACATGTTAAAATACTATGAAATTACAATTACCCTCCCGGTGTTTGCGTTAATCTCAAAAGATTCCTCCAGAGGTTTCTTTATTTTTTTCTCTTTTTTAAAGTCACCCAATTTTTACTTTTGGATATTAATGGAATGATATTGTTCGTCGAAAAAACGAAAAAAAAAAAAGGTCACCCGATTGTTTGGTCGCTTTGAAAAATGGATGACCATTACCAAAGGCAAGAATGCTCATTAATGTTCATTTATCTTTCAAAATTGGTAAATACATAGGTCAGTTTGGTGTTTCCAACCACGTAACTAAAATTATATAATCAAAAGTCGCTATTTTAATTTTTGGTTATTCATTTAAGGAATTGTTTAGCTTAATAGTGTTCAGGTCCACACTGGTCCATAATCAAATACCCATTTCTAGTAGAGAGATATAGAGAGTTGAAAATAAATGTAACTGGATGGGTCCATTCATAGTGATGAGAAGATAGATAAATGAGAGAGAGAGAGAGTATAGTACCCATCAAATTTGGGTACTATACACAAAAATATGTATAGCCATATATGAAAGTAATACACAGAGAGCCCAAAGTTCAATTTGAGTTGTAGCGTGCGCTCTAGCATAGTACACATCCTTTATTTTCGATAATTCAGAGTGCTCCGGTCAACTTTTGTTGTACCTCAAGTAATCTTTTGTGACCCAATGCCAATGTCCACTAGTTGGAGGCCGTTTAAAGTCAGAGCAAAGCCTCATACAGATTGTCTCAAAATAATTGATGGTATAGAATACGTTTTTGGGAGCCGACCCTAAAAATTAAACCTAATCAATTCTGTGGATAGAATACCCGCCAATCAACGGGAGTAACCTTGCGCTGCAAAAACCTGCTTCGCACATACATATATGCATTCTCTCTCCCTATCTCAAATGTTGGCTAATGCACGTATGGGCGGTCCCCTGAAATCATCAGGCATCGCATGTGATTTCGTTACATATACCAATTAAACCCGAAAAGTCAAGGAAACCGACAGTCAAGGTGGTCCACTTTGAGTTTTGCACAAATGAATCGAGTCGTTCAATAAAAAAAATATATGAGTGGGCCCGCGAAAAAAATAAAAGATTTGATCGAGCAATCAGCTTAATCTGATATGCATAGGTTTTCGATCCAATATTTCATTTGTTCACGGGCCCACTCGATTTTTTAAAAAATTTTTATTGAACAAGTCAAATTATATGTGCAGACGGCAGAATTTGAAGTGGGCTCTGCATGCCCGTCGGTTCCCACTGTCGGTACCTCCTGTCGGTTTCCGTAGCAGAACTACTAGTACTCCCTCTGTTTCAAATTGAGAATCTCTTATTCCATTTTAGGATGTTCCAAAATAATTACCTTTCCAAAAATAAAAGTGGAAATTTGATAAAAGTCTAAAAATGCCCCTCTTATTTGAATACAAAGGATGTAAAATAGGTAGAATATAAAGATAATAGTGGAAAGTAAGTGTAATGATTACATGTCCCCAAAAAAATTGAAATTCCAAAGAGGGACTCACATTAATGAAGGGAGGGAGTAGCCCATTCTGCTTTCTTTCTAAATATATTCCTTTTCCAAAAAAAAAGGTAATTTCAAACTCACATGTGAGTGGGATAAGTCCCCTCCTTCCATGTGCATGGACCTCGGTTCAAACCCCACCCATGCCATTGCTGGGTCTTTGTGTGGATTTGCATGGAGGGCCTTTGGCCAATTAGTCATCTTAGTGGTGCTGTGGTGACGGTCTGTCCTTTCGGACAATAGTTATAGCTCGAATCGGACATTACACAGCGGGTAGAGAACCCCTATGGTCACACTCAAGGGGAGTCGCTACGCTGGTCGTCCCCTCCCACCCTTTTTAATGATAAAAAAAAAAAAGCTCACACATTATGAAAATGAAAAACAAATTTTCAATTTTTTTTGTACCATTTAAAAGGTCTATCAAACAAAATCTATATTAATAAAAAAATTATTTATATAAACACATAATTTTTAAACTTAAAATTATCTTCTTTTTTTAAAAAAATACTCCGTAACTTTTAAAAAGAGGGTGTAACACCCCTTATCTTTTCCGCCACATGCGGACCCGAGTACGTGAAAAGTCAAGTTTGAGGCCCAATTTATTGACTCCTACTACATTTCAAAGGATGAATCAAAAGACGTCCACATGACCCTCCAAACGCCAGCCCATTTATTGTCCAAATTCGGGCCCACTCCACGATCCCCGCTCACACGAACAAAATTATTCAATGCCTCTGAGACACCGTCATGTATTACATCAAATTCTTTTTCCACCACATATTTGTCACCTGTTGGACCAAACTCTCTCTCTATCGCATATTTGTGTGATTCTCGCCACAAATGTGTGGTCATGCAGAGTTTGAGGCACCGGCCATATGATGTCGTACGAGCATTGTATAATTACTCCGCTCACACGGCTTTTATCTTTATGTAGAGTAGAAGGAGTTGCAAGCTCGCAAAAACCTGCTTCGTACGCACACATACTTCTACTCTCTCTCTCTCTCCCTCCCTCTCTCTCTCCCTAATTTTGGCAAATGCGCGGATGGGCGGTTCCCCCTGAAATCTTCTGGCATCGCATGTGATTTCGCACCGATTAAACCAATTATCTTAACTACTTGGTGTTAAACCAAATCAACTCCGATTCAACGACACCGCGAGCTCTCTTCATTTTGAACTCGATTATTTCGGGTCACCTTCTTCTCTTCAAATTCTTCAGCCGTAAGTAAGTTTCTCCTGTCTCCCTTTCGAAAATCCATCCGAAAATCCATTGCGCTTGTTTTCCAACATTTGGCAAAGGGTTTCACGCAGATCTGTGCTTCTGTTTGTTTGTTTAATCACCCAATTTTCGTATTGGATATGATTGTTTGTGTTTTTGAGCCGCTAATCGTTTCGCCATTAGATTTTGTTTTTATCTTCTTCGGCCAATTTCGGTCCCTAAATATTTGACTTGATCCGTATGCAAATGGAATGAAAAGAAATATTTTGGTTCTGTAGTGCAGTTATATGGTCGGTAGATCGACCACAGATTGATAGTAGATTATCAGAGAGCATTTTTTCAAGTACCTAAGAATTGGAAGAAAACAAGATCCTTGATTGTAGATTATCAGAGAGCATCATTGTGTTTGGGAATACGCGAGGTTGTATGACAACCGGACTGTATGTGGAATTGCATCAAAACAAGGAAGTTGGAGAGGAATACTTGTGATTGGATGCATTAGCTGAATCCATGTTGGACGAATTGATTAGCCGTGTTATGCGGCTTATGCCATTGCTAATACTGCTAAATGCAGTGATGGTACCTTTTGGCTCTAAGGAAAACATTGAATCTAACAGAAAGTTGTTGCAGGGGAGAGTTAATGGGTAAATCCTTGTTGCTTCTTTGGCCCTGTTCGTTTGCCTATTTTCCTTTGTTTTAATTTTGTTTTTCAATCATTACTCTATATTTTTCTTCAATCATTATCCTATTTCTCCAATTATTAATTTTATTTCTCACTCTATCTCTCTCCACTCATTACCCCTCTCTCTAATTATTAACCTATTTCTCCCTTTATCCACTATCAAAACTAAAATATCCAAAGTTATAAAACGAACAAGGCCTTTATGTATTCACGAGTGCTTGTCAAAATATATGCGGGCATCGCAATTGTGGTTTGGGATCGTGGAATGGAGAGTTTGTTAGCCATTTGACCGGGGGATGATATGACTTCCAGTTCATCACCCATTGGTTGATGGTGGTTTAGTTATTGTGTTCACAAAATACTCCTATCATTAATTACCCAAAAAAAAAAAATTACTCCTATTATTATTAATTTTTTATTTTTATTTTGTAGGAAATGGATTCTGGGCAGGTTATGTTTGGCATTCAATAATCGTGAATTGTGATTATTATGTCTATGTTGTATGTTCACAATAAGTTCTACAATGCACTTTCCCCGGGGGGGCCTCCCGGCAGCCTAGGTCACATTTGGCAGTGAAAAGACTCAGCTAAGTCTCCTTAGCCTACCTATAGTCATCGACTTATTTGTATGGAAAGAAAATAAGTTGACCAGTTAGCTAGATAAGCCATTCTGTAGTACTGGTCCTCACTAATTGAGAACATTTGGTGGGGTAAACAGTAAACTGGATACTGGCCGAACCCTCATCATGATTTGCATCTGGAGCCAATTTAAACTTCTTTTGCTTGGGAGTTGGCAGTTTTACCATTCTTAGCAGTGGCCTCTGTATATCTAACAGGCTAACACCTAAACCTAACAACCCAAGTGATGTTGGATTGCATCTTTACTGAATTAGCAAATAAGAATTTATGTGTTTCAAAGAGACAAATGGTAACATATCTACACTGATTCATGTCCTAAGCATCTAGGACCCAGGTGTCTGTAGTGCTATACTACTGTGCTACATCTGGTCCCACGGTGAATATCTGCACATACATTATTTTTACAGCTCAGTGGATACAAGTTACTAATGGCCCATGCGATGCACTGAAAATCTGTTATCTATTGTGGCTGTAATCAATAAGTTGACCCCAACATGCCTTCGTAATTATTGCAAAGTTAATAAGCAGGCCTTTATCATTGCAAATATTGAGGTGACTTTTTCACTTTTCAAAGTTCCATCCTCGGCCTAATGATAACTTGCAAGTTGGACTTACTTTGGAGCTGGTCCATGTTAATTTTTGAAACACTGTTGCTGCCTTTTCTTCCTTGTTTTTAGTTCTATGATAAATGTTAAAATAGTAGTTATGCTACTACGTGTTTAACCGTATACATCAAACACGTCATTCAACTATACAACTCTCTTGGTTGCTAACAATTGCTTTTGCAAAATATTATGGAACTTAAAAAGTGATGGTCTCTTTGGAAGTTTAACCGGCTTTGTAACTGTCATATTTGATTGATTGATTCAAACAGCTGCGTAAGTTATATTTTTTTCTGATGTTTTTTGCACAGGCTATGGCTCTTGATGGTGTTGTATCCTCACCACATAAAAGGCCACAGAGTGGACAGAATGTGTTTTCTTCACCATCATTTAGAAAACCGTACAAAAAGGGGGATGAATTTGAAAGCTGCTCAGCACTCTTCCAGCGGCATCGCTTCCTCCTTACAGCTCTTGCCCTCCTGGCATTCCTCTGCACTATCTATCTCTACTTTGCCATCACTTTAGGGGCTAGTGAATTATGTACTGGGTTGACGGGAGCTGCTAAAGCAATGTGCCATGTGGAGCAGGCAAAATCAACCATAGCTACAGGAAAACTAAAGTTCCATTAAGTAATATGTGAACTTACTAGAAGGTATCGGTTGTGATTCTCCTCCCGGGGGGATTGAAAGTAAATTAGAGACAAGTTGTTTGTTAAACTGTTTTGGAGTTAAGCACATTGTTTTCAAAGATGTATACATAAGTTGCAGCAGAAATTTGTTGTGAAAAGTGTAAACTTGGTAAGAATCAAGAGATAATTTGGGTTGTCAAGAATCCTTGATACCCTTTAGTAGGGACCATTTTGTGGTGCTGGATTTTGCTTCTGGCTTGGGAAAGGGATCTTTGTTGTTTTTTTTTTTATCTTTGTTATCTTTGTAAATGGTTCCAAAGTCCAAACTAATTCGTGTTTTAGCACCTATTTGGAGTAAGTGATTGTGGAAATAGATGTCTCGAGATGGACTTATCTGAAATTCGGCGACACCTTCGTTCCGAAGAAAACGAAGAAAAGGCCTCCAGATGGTCACAGGAAAATTGGATTGGAAATGAGTTGGAGAGTAACGTGGTAGATTAGATCTCATTCATTGAGTTGGGAATAAATCTATATTGTCATGAATATTAGGAATAAGTTCCATTTGGGTTGCGCTCTAAATCATATAATTCACGTGTGGGTGCATGAGTGGGAGCGCGTGTGCGAGCTTGAAAGCGTATTTGAAACACATCCTAAACTACTAAAATTGACGTGAATAAGGATTGAGAAAGCGAACGCAGGCGAAGATTGACAGTAGAAGCACGAGGCATTTCGAAGGATTATGATTAAGATTGCGCTTGCCACCAACCCACTCTCTAGTACTAGTATTGGCAAGCGCAATCTTAGCCATAATCCCCTTCAAAATGGCCTTTCAAGCTCGCGCTTGCCATTATCTAGAGAGTGGGCCGGTGGTAAGCGCAATCTTAGTCATAATTCTTCAAAATGTCATGTGTTTCCGCCGTCAATCCTCACCTGATTCATTTTTCAGCACGTTTGATTCATTTAAATAATCAAAATTTGTTAGCGATCTGTTTGATTATTTAATCTTGTTTTGAAAATTTAACGAATTTTTAAAAATATGTTTAAAAGTAACTTGTTTTTATAAGATGGGCTATTGCTAAACAAACTTTTATGGAGTCGAGGAAGACTCAATTTCAAATAGCAACATGATCAAGTTTGATTTGAAGCGTAACAAGCTATATATATATATTCAAGCATAATTTGATCATGTAACAAATTGATTGCTAACAAATTTTTAACGAGCGAACACGAATTCTGACTCGACCTCAATTATGAATCTTTTTTATTCCTTTATCTAGACAAAAGATTAGGTTGATGTGGAAAACAAATCAGAGTGGGGCCGTTGGAAGAACAACTTTATTCCAAGAGGTAGAGCATCAAAACTTTTATGATGCTCCCAAGTGGTATGGGAGCATCATACTTCCAATGAATATGGACCCATACCATTTTTTAAGTCCCTCCTCGCAAGCAATGATGGTTTTTCTTACTGCTTTTAGGTTTGAATTCCTTTCCTTGCCTGGAAGCTTTCTAAGGCTCCGTTTAGTTACCAGGAATATTGTACCAGGAAAAGTTAAGTAAAGTGAAATAAAAGAAAAAGAAATTTATTTTCCTGTAAGTGTTCATTTGACAATTTTTTTTTTGCAGGAAAACTAAAGTTTAATGGTTCATTTGCCGAGAAAAGACACTTATGAGAAACTTCTTTATTTTTATTCATGTGGCTAATTTTAAATAAAAGTAACTTTGAGAGCTACTCCCTCCGTCCCGGTTTGTTTGTCCCCTTTTTGACTTTTTGAGAGTGTTTGACCTCTCAAAGAATTGGCTATAATTTTCAATTCGTAATGTTTTTAATATGCAATATGGATCTTGTTTGATAGATCTCAATTAGTTTTATTATACAAAATTTTCAAAATAAAAAAAAATATTATAAAATGTAAGATATAAGCAAATTTTTAAAAGACACGGTTTTCGACAATAAGACAAACAAACCGGGACGGAGGGAGTAAATAATAGGCTATCATATTTCAAAAATTAACACATACAGAAAATGTATTTTATCTAATGCAAACATGAAATAAAAAAATTGACTTGTAATTCCCTATTCAATTTGCTATATTTTGAATGGTCATGCAAATTGCCCATTTAAATTGACATTCTCTGATAATCAACCATACAAATAAAGTTTCAAAAATAAGTAGATAATAACTAAATAAATAAATATTAAACAACCGTGTTTAATTAGTTGCCAATGCAAAAAACTCACTGAAAATTAGTTAGTATAAAATAAAATTGAAGACTAATGACAAAATAAATAAATACTTCTCCAAAAAAAATAAACTCTCAATATTTTTCCATAACAATTATCTCAGAAAGCACTATAGTAGTCGAAATTGTTATTACTTACGTAAATCTCAAGTGTCTTTCTAAGAACCTAATTCGTATTTTTTTGGTATTGACGTTATTCATTTTTTTTCTTACTCGCCAATTATTTTGATCCCACAATGGAGAAAACTTTTCCTATGACGCAAAATCCTATACTTTTGGCCGGATCACTTTTGCAAGAAAGTAAATCTTGCAGGAAAACTTAAAAACATGTTTCCCACTATTTTCCTGCTAACTGAACACTATAAAAGTTATGAAAAAGTTGATTTTCTCATAATTTCTTGTACTTTCCTAACAACTGAACGACGCCTAAGGTAGCTCAACATTGGAAGTTCCCAAGTGTTCTAGCACGATAGGATGGATTTTAACCAATAAGATCGGGTATCTAGTCGCTGAGCTGAGGCTAGCTCTAAATTCATTCCCAGGCTTCGATGGTACATAT
Source organism: Rhododendron kiyosumense (assembly GCA_019656275.1). NCBI lineage: Eukaryota > Viridiplantae > Streptophyta > Magnoliopsida > Ericales > Ericaceae > Rhododendron > Rhododendron kiyosumense. Next base: position 1,015,156 of record BPLS01000135.1, read on the forward strand.
GACTGAAGCTGGTAAAGGCCAGCCGCCTACGTGCCCGATGGGATCAAGTAGGCGAGTAAGGTCAAATCATAGCCCTTGGATCAAAATTAAAAATCAAAAGTTGAGTGGTCGAGTAAGGTCAAATCATAGTCCTTGGATCAAAATTAAAAATCAAAAGTTGAGTGGTTTTGTTAAAATCGAGATAGTTTTGTGAACTTTGACAAAAAAAAAAAGGAAAGATTACTTACCACAGAACAGGCAACACTTACCATTGATTAAGGTAATACTTACCATTGTATAAAGTAACACTTACCACACAAACTCACAACATTTACTACAACCGGTTGGTCAGGTAATAAGTTATCATTAAGTTTAAAAAAAAAAAAAGAGTATCCAATTTTTTGACGAGAAAATATGCCGATTTTAGGGATTATATATTAGAAGAATTATTTAAAAAATGGTGTTCATTTATAAATCTAGTTTAAAATTTTAATTTGTCATGAAAGTATAAAAATTTGAAAAATATTTTTCATAATTTCCAAATGACATTATAAATGTATTTAATTAATTAATTTTCAAATAATCATTTATTATAGATATATTTAAGTAACTTAGTTTTAAATATTATGAAAAAAATAATATATTTATTAATATTTTGATGGCTTACGAATTTAGTTAATATATATTTTATAAAATAACGTTACAAGTTGATTGTTACAACAAAATTGAACAATAATAGTAACTTGTTACCTGACCAACCGATTGTTGTAAGTATTGCATGTTTGTGTGGTAAGTTTTGCTTTATACGATGGTAAGTGTTGCCTTAATCAATGATAAGTGTTGCCTGTTTCTGTGGTAAGTAATCCTTTATTTTTTGGTCAAAACCAACTCGTTTTTTAACAAACCATCTTACTTTTAGTTTTTGGTTTTATCAAAGGGTTATAATTTATCTATTTTTCATCCAAGGGCTGTAATTCATTAGAAGTATGATGTTCCTAAAACCACTTGCAAGTATCATAGCCATGTTCAAGTTTGATTTGCAACGTAACAAGCTTTACATATTATATATACATCTATATATATATAGAGAAATTTTCAAGTGAGGGATCCCTCATTTTTTTAAAATGAGGGACTTTCATTTCCGGATCAAATTTTGATAATCCGAGCCGCTCAATGTGTGCAGAATGTGATTTTAAGGGTACCCGCGAGAAATCAGCAAAAAAAATGACCGGGAAGGGCTTCATCCGAGCAGTTTTTTTTGAACCGTTCAATGAAAGCTGCT